>JAOYNC020016791.1:0-15801 GCA_025802115.2 Bertia moriformis
ATAACCCTTATAATATATATCTATTAAATTTATTCATAAAGAAAAATCATTTGACTTTAAAGATTTTAGAATTATAGGGGCGACGGCGGCGACGGCGGCGACGGCGGCGACAGCAGGGGTAAAAGTCGAGACGGAAACACGGCGGTCGGGGGGTAAAAGTCAGGACGGATTCGGCAGACCCGAGAATAAAAGATGTCTGGGCGAGGCGACCGGGTCTCGGGGGCAATTGACCTGGGCGACGCAGCCTATTTGCTGCTACAGGGAGGAGCAGGGGAAGGGGGAGGTATTATTTTTATTGCGGACTCTGACTGCCAGAGAGACTGACCAAGAGACTGACTGACAGAGACAGACTGACAGACAGAGAGAGACTGACAGACAGAAACAGACTGACAGACAGAGACAGACAGACAGACAGATAGAGAAAAGAGGCAGAAGAGAGACAGACCTGCAGGGGCGGGAGCCAGCTTCCGATAGAATTAGAATTGGCCAATGCAGGACAGGTCCGCATACGGGGTCCCCGTTTGTTTGGGTCGGGGGGCAGCGCTGACAAGGGGCCTCATAATCTTATCCGGCCCATGCGAACCAGGCGCCGAACTGCCGGGATCGCCCCTGTTTGGGCGGCCGAGATGCGAGATGACAGCCGCGGATGATGGGCACGGGATGACGGGCGAGAGCTTTAAAGTGCAAGCACTTGGGCCATGGGCACAGCGCGTGACAGGCCGGGCCCAGCACCGTGGGGCTGAGAAAACTTACCACCACCACCAGAGACACCCGAGACGAGGCACTCGTATTCTGGGTGTCTGTATCTCAGTTATGCTTAGGGAGGAAGGGGAAAAAGCTCTGCAGGCGGCCCTGCCAGAGTTTTATCCCCCGCTCGTGCCTGACTCCGCCAATGGTGGGCCCAGGCGCCTGGCCATATCTTTTCACCACACCACCACTACTAACACAGATGGCGGTCCCCCCACTTCTCCGCGGCGTGGTGATTGGTCGACAATCATGCCATGATCAAATTAGCTATCTACGAGGTCCGTCGGCTGTCCCTCCGGCTCCTCCCCATCCCTCTCTGGATGGGGAGGGGGGGGGCCCCCATCCGCGGTCCCCTTATCTTATTATTGTTACTACGCCGGTCCTGCGACGGCGGTCTCGGTCAATATTGCGAAGATGGCCCCAGCACCCGACCGAGTGCAGGGTGGTCCACAGGTTCGGGTGATCGCACAGTTTCTGGATCTCGTCGTCGTCGTCGTCGTCATCGTCGTCCAGGTCCTGGACGCGGCCAAAAGGGACCGGGGCTCTCCTGCGGCCTTGAGCTCGGGCCGGGGCAGCGGCGCCGCCGCCGCCACCGGCACTCGTCGGCCGTGACGATGACGGACAGGGTGATAATACTGATGATGGTGATGAGGATAATAATGATGCTGGCGATGCTAATGATAATGATGATGTTGACGATGACGTCAATAGAGGGAGGCCCGGGCCCGGGTCCTCGGCCGCGGTCCGGTCGAGGTCGATTACGTCTACGGTCGGGGGGACCGCAAACTGCTCATGGGGCTGGTCCGACTCGCCGCGAGGCAGCAGGATGGCTGGTCGAGGACCGGCTCCGCCCTTGGGCCGGGGTTTGTTTGCCCTGCGCTGCACGTGTGGAAGCGTCAGCCGGTAAGTGGGGAGGAGGGGGCTGCACATGATCCGTCTGCTGGTCATTACGGACAGAGCCGAGGCCGCGGTCGGTCGCACTCACCATCAGCGTAACTTCAACATCTGGAGACTCGTGGCGATGGGCGCCAGCCCCCGATCCAACGGGCGCGGTGGTAGTGGTAGTAGCTGGGAGAATCACGACCGGCTCCCCCGGCCGTGGCTGTCGTCGATGAGAATGTGGGGGCCGCGCAGGCGTCGCGGTCGAGTCCGCGGCTGCGGCGGCCAGCGGCGTGGGCAGCCCGTCGGGCTGGTCTACGCTGCTGTTGCTTGGGCATCGATGTACCATCCTCTCCGGCTCTGCGTCCATCACAATGGCGGTGTCGTCGTCGTTGAGCCATGGCTCCTCCGCATTCTCGGCCGCCGCGCCGTTCTCGGAACCGCTGTCCCCCAGCGGATAATCCGCATACGGACCGGCCCCGTCCAGGCACATGTCCTCGTCCTCGTCGTCGGCGCCGGCGGGCCTCCGCTCCTTCTCCTTCATTTCCGTCGTGCACTCGGCCACCCGCTCGGTGGGCGGGCAGAAGCTCAGGTAGAACCTGACGCCGGCCGCCTTGCCGAGCCGGCCGACGAAGCGGCGGCACAGGGCGCAGGGCCGGCGCGACACCACGATCCGGAACTCGGGCCGGGCACAGGCGCCGGCGCCGGCGGTGGCGGTGGCGGCCCGGATGGCGTGCAGGCCGGCGCGGGTCATCCGGGCCGGCAACCGAATCTGCTCAAAGTCGGCGACCGACTTGACGGCGAAGACCGCCAGCTTGTTCTCGACGTGGCCCGAGACCCAGAAGTGGTCGGTCTGCTGGCCGGGGAAGCGGGCGCGCAGGGCTGGCGGCGTGTGGGTGGGCATGCGGTAGTCGGCGGCGCCGCCGAGCACGGCCATCCACTCGCGCACGCGCCGGGCCCAGGTCCAGTTGGAGGCGCGCCGGGCCTGCTCGTCGGCCGAGCCGTAGCCGGAGCGGGCGTGGCTGAGGACAAAGTGGCGGCCGGACGGGTCGGTGGTGGTCAGCCAGCCGTGGGTCTTGTTGAGCACCGGCTCGAAGCGGGGCAGGTTGAAGCGGAGCGGCGGCGGCGGCGGGGCCCCGTCGTCGGCGCCGCCCCCACCGCCTTTGGGCTGGCGATGCTGATCCGGTGGCGCGGCGGGCGTCGGCGGGGCCAGGGTCGGCTCGGGTCTCGAGTGGAGGACCTCGACGAGCTGGCGCTCGGTCACTCCGTGTTTGGACACAATTATGGAGTAGAACTCGGGTTGGTGGGGGGGGAAGCTGGGGGGGTGGCAGGGGTTCTGAGCCGCGCCGGCCATCTGCGCACAAGTGGGCGGCATGTCGGCGGCGGCGGCGCTCGCGACGCGGTCGGTCGACCGGTTGATGCGGAACGGGACGGGGGGCGGGTCTGATTGCTCGCTGAGGAGCGGCTCGACCTGGTCGGGGGCTCTCCGCGGCGTCGGGTTTCCTCACTGGGAGAAGGGAGGGGGCCGCGCTCTTCTGATCCCTCTGGGCAGGCGCGCTCTCTCTCAATCGTTTCGCCGTGGCAACTTGACTCCGCGGGGGCGGGTGCAAGGGGGAGAGAGAGGGGTTCGCGGCGGCGGAAGAGTGTAACGGGGCAGATGAGATGTAGATGTAGAAGGAAGAGTATGCAGATGGAGGGGAATATGCGGATGGAGGAGATGGAGGGGAGTATGCGGATGGAGGAGTATGTAGATGGAGGAGTATGCAGTCGGGGGAGTATGCGGATCGGCCCGTATGCAGAACCGCCGCGGGAAGACCAGAGGGCGGGGATAAGGGAGGGCCCAACGGTCTCCGCGGCCGGGCTCGCAGTTGTCAGTTGCGGTGGGAGGGGAGGGGGAGGTCGCGAGATTGAGCTCGGGCTAGCAGGTCTAGATCTAAATCGCGATAGGAGGAGGGTTAGGAGGTCGATCTCGCCGGAAGACCAGAGGGCGGGGAGGAGGGAGGGCCCAACGTTTCCGCGGCCGGGCTCGCAATTGTCAGTTGCGGTGGGAGGGGAGGGGGGAGGCCACGAGATTTCGCTCGGGCTAGCAGGTCTAGATCCAAATCGCAATATGAGGAGGGTAGGGAGGTCGATCTCGCCGGCTCCTCCGCCCGGTCTGGCTATCTGACTATCTCGGCCGCGGCGGAGTGGGGCGGGAGAGGGCGTAGGGACCCTGGGAAACATCACGACCGGCCGGTGTACGGCCCGACGGTGCTCGGGAGCGGCGGGCCAAATCAATGCACGCTCGGCGGGGAGGGGCATCGGCCGCTGTTGATGCGGCGGATGCGGCGGATGCGGCGGCGGATGTGGCGGCGTATACTCTGCACTGACTCAAGTACGGATCTGACGAACTTGCTGATGCGGTTGCTTGCGTCGGGCCTCGATCCCGATCGGCCCGACCGGCTCGACTAGTAACCTGAGGCTCATGTCCACAAGGCCGTGCCGCATCCCTCGGTTCCGGCTCGCGGCCCCCTCCCCCTTGGCCCGAGGCCCGGATCGGCGAGGTCCGCACTCTAGGAGACCCCTGGGCCGGGACTCGTATGCCCCGGCGCGCGCGTGTCCCGAGGGCTGCACTCCGGTTCTTTCCCTCCTGTCCATGATCGTGGGCGCACCCGAGGCCCATATTCCCAGACCGGCATGTCCCTCGGCACGCGCGTTCCCTGCGGAGGCCTACTCCTCGTCCCAAGCCCCGATGCCCTGCATTCTCATTCCCGCGCATGCCATGGCATGAAAGACGGCTATCCCCAGGTCAATTCCCGAGTGGCGCGTCCAGGGCTCATGCACCCCCCCGCATTCAAGGACCTCTCGGCGTATTCCGACCGGCGGCCCGCAGGGCTGTTTTATGCTTCCGATTATGTCGGTCTCCTGTTGGCCAACTATAATTAGGATTAGGGAACCGCCCAACGGTCACACTGCCTGGCATTTTGACATTTCAGGCCTCGAGGTCTGGAACTGGCCAGCACTTGCGGAAAAAAAAAAATTTGACCCGGCACCCAGTATTCATTAAATATAGGCTGCCTAAAAAAATTTACGATTTCGACGCGGGCCCGATTCGAACGGACGCCTCCGAAGAGACAAGATTTCTAGTCTTGCGCATTAGACCACTCTGCCACCGCGTCTGTCTTTTTAAGTGGCTGTGTTACAGGCCGTCATATGGCCTGGCGGCGGTTGGTAGTGGGCTGACTGGCGGGCACATGGTTACTGGACAGAACTTGTACCCGAACCGGGCCATGGCGCCGCAATAATCCAACCTCTTTCTCTACTGGCCGGCTTGCCAGAGCCGCCAAGCTCTCTCTCTCCGACCTTGGAGGTGCTGCCATTGCGCCCCCTGCCCTGCTGCCATTCTGCCCTGCTGCCCTGCTACCCCCCTCGCCCCCAAAAAATGCCAACGTTCCAAGCGCCAACTATAAACAGCCTGCCCGCCCCGACTTGGCCAACAATGAACCAAAGGGTCGGCGGCGGCCGGCCAGCTCGGCTCAGTTGATCGACTGACTAGCTGACCGACTGACTGACTGATTGACTGTCCATGTCCTTCCCTGTCTGATCCCATGTCTTGCCCTCGCGCGCGCGCCGTACTCCTCGCTCGGCCAAAGTCGACCGCATAATCTACCGATCACTCGCACTCGCAGTCGCAGTCGCACTCGCAGTCGCCCTATATATCTCCCCACACCCAGCCCCACATCACCCCCCTCCCTGAGCCCCCCCCCATCTTTTATCCTGGCCGGCATGGCTCCCGCCCAGCCCAACACCCTCCTGGTCTTCTTCCACCACTACTGGCTCGCCCTCGTCACCGTCACCTGCACCGGCGCCATGGTCGATGTCGGGTACATGTCGATGAGCCGGCCCAGCTTCGCCGCCTTCCAGGTCCTCTTCTTCCCGATCTGGCTCTCGCTGGACCTGTACCTGTACGGGTCCATGTGCAACCTGCTCGAACACTCTCCCCGGCTGGCCCCGTTTGCCGGCCCGGTCCGGCTCTGGCACCGCCTCTTCACCCGCAGCCGGGCCGGCCCCGCCGTCCTGATCGCGCTCTCGCTCGTCTGGCTGCTGGTCCTGCCGGCCGTGCTGGTCGAGTTCTGGATCTACCTCTTCTTCCAGACGCCGTCCTGGTGGAACCGGTGGATGTACCGGGGCGAGGGCGTGCCCCCGTCCGTCGCCGTCGCCTTTGTAATCTTCATGTGCCTCTTCGTCACTGTCGGCTGGGCCACGCTGATGGTGTGGGTGGTGTGGCGCGCCTTCAAGGCGTTCTGGTCGGTCCGGCTCGTGCTCGACGACATGGCCACGCTGGAGGAGCGGGCCCGGCTGGCGGACGGCTACTCCTTTGGGGAGGGTGAGGAGGACGACAGGACGCTTGTGGAGATTGAGGTCGCGCCGGCGGGGATGGGGGGGATAACCGGGCTCAGGAAGAGCATCCAAAGAGTATCGGTGTCGATCGGGCAGGCTTATTGACGGGACGGCGCCAATAAGCCTGGCAGCATGGCGTCGGGCTGGCTGGCTGGCTGGCTAGCTCACGAGTGCGTATGGATTGATATGTTGAGGAACAGAGGCGTGAGGTGGGGGTGTATGGAGGGGCAAGGGGATATCTAGTTGGAGAGGGGGGGATGTAGAGACGGGTGTATAGAGACGGGTATATAGAGAGGGGGATGTAGGGGGGGAAGCCATTCTCGACACCATGTCCCAGTTCTCATTCCGATCAGCATTGGGCACTCACTCTCGACTGGATCCGACTGGCAAGGTCTGGGGGCGCCGAGGCTGGGACCTTTTCACCAACTTGAATTAACCTGCGGTGCTTCTTCCCCTGGCTGCCATGCCAGTCACGCCTGCCACGCCGGCCACGCCGGCTGGCCTGCCCGTATCTGATCAACCCACCCCCCCCGAGTTCCGCTTCCAACATTTAGTCAGCCGCAGCCGAGGAAAAAAAGCCAAAGCGGGCTGGGCTCTAAGACGCATCATCCCCGTCACCCTCCGGCGCGGCCGGCGCCGCCCCCTCCTCCTCCTCCTCCTCCTCCTCCTCGACGGCGTTCAGGGCGATCCGGTCGAGATCGCGCTGGCCCGCCTGGGTGATCCGGCGGCCGCCGCGGTCCTCGTCCTTCTCGAGGACGCCAAGCTGCTCGAGGGCCTGCATGACCTTGCGGTCGATGTTGCGGCTGCCGTCGGCGTGCTTGCAGGGGCGGGAGCCCCGGTTCTTGGACTTGCCGTGCGCCTTGGCGATGCGGCCAACCCCGACGGTCTTACGGAGGTAGACGTGGCGGGCAACCGAGGCGGCCCGGACTGCGGGGCCGCGTCAGCGAGGGGCAGGGGCTGCGCGTGGGTACTTGCTATTGGATGGGGGCGGCTCGTGATTGGACGGAGGTGGGATGGGAGCTGGCTTTATTTGCCGTACCGTAGAACCAGTCGGGGTTGAGGGGGGGGAGTTCTCTGTGGGCCACCGGATCGCGGTCAGCAGGGCGGCCGAGGTGGCCACGGTGACCGAGGTGAGGCTGGAGCCGGGCCAGGTGCTGCCTACCTGGAGTGGCCCGTCTTGACGGTCTCGACCCAGCCGGGGATCGGGAGCTTGCCTTGCCTCTGTCGGGCGAGTTAACAGCGGCAGCCGAAGAAGCGGCGACGCCGGCTCGGCAGAGCATGGAACTATCGTCATCTGGGCAGGGGGATTGGAGAGGGGAGGCGACGAGCGCACCTTTAAAAAGGCGGAGTACGCGGCCACAAACTTGTGGGCCTGGACCAGCAACCCAATCGATCAGCATGTATTCCGTCGTCAGAAGCCTTGCGGCTTCCTCGCGCCTGCTCGTCCCGGGGTTCTGGCCCTGGGCTCATCATCGCCGCCGCCGCCGGGGACGGGGCCGGGGCCGGCCAGGGAGCCGGATCCAGCCTGGCCAAGGTCGCAATGCGACCGGCCTCTGCTCTGCTCTGCTTGTGCGGCTCGGCTCGGCGCGAGATGGTGGCATCGTGGTGGTGGCCGGAGCGGCCAAGACGGAGGGGGAGACCTACGTCGACATCTCGGACAGTGGTGCCGCCTGGCATGGTGATGGCTGTTTCGGGGAGGAGGGGGCCGATGGCAATGGCGATTTGGCGATTGAGGGGGGGACGTCAAGTGGGAATCCGAGGCGGAGGTGGTGGTGGAGGTGGTGGAGGTGGTGGAGGGAATTTTTTCCAATCTTTTTTTGAATTTCAGCTTTTGGTGGGGCGGGGGCCAGGCCGCCAGATCAAACGTCCAGGGTGGGTTTGCAGGGAGCGAGGGCTGTCAGTCACGTGATGATTGGCTGGCCGGGGGGGGCCGCAGCACAGAGCACGGGGGCCTCCACAAAGGCCGGCAATGGGCCACTGGCGTCAGGGGTTATTCAGCCGCTTTATAACATGGGCAAGAGACTGACTGTGGACAACCGCCAAGGACAATATTTCCCAGATATTGTCGTTCTTGAACTCTCCCTACCCCCCCCGGGCTCTTCCCACCTTGACTCTTCCCACATCAACTCTCCTCTCCTCCTCTCCCCACATGCCGTATGGACCAGTGCTGATAACATGGGCCGCCGCCACAGGTCATGACATGGAGGCCATGCACGAGGAGCTGTGCCCATAGACCTGCACTACCAAATAGTATCACGGGGACCCGGCTGGATCTTGCCGAATGTGCCTGCAGGCCAGAGGGGTACCTGTCTGGCTCATGGGACATGGGACATGCCCATCATTCGTTGGGAGATCATCATTGGTTGGGGTGTGGCTGTGACCTTGGACTGCCAGAGTTGGTAGTGGCAGCTGATATCTGGAGAAGCTGGGTAGTGATCTGACCTGTTGCCGCGCTGCAGTTGCTCGCCTCCGAGCCGGGCCAGCCCAGACTCTCGCACTCAGGGCACTCTCTCACTCAGGGCCAGAGTGATCTCATGGCCCCCCTGCAGCGGGCACTGACAATTTACCAGAACCGCCAACCCAGTGATGAAATACAAAAGGTCTCGAGGACTATGGACCATGCACCGCTGCGCCCCAGCCGCACCCTCTCCAAAGAGGGATTCCTGCTGCCATGCTTCCTTCCTTTATTGCTCCTTCCTCTTGCTTTTCCTGTCTTTGTCCTCCTCATCCCCTCCCATCTGCCAGCCGACACAAACCTGTCCTGGCAGCCGAAAAAAGACCATAAGAAGGCCTGGCAAAAAAACCACAACCCAACACACCCCTCTTGTTTCCCAAGACCTCCCTCCACCACCCACACTCATCCCATACCCATAAAACCTCATCTTCTCTTTACTATCTCTCCCCCTCCTGACCCCCTCGGCCCATAAACCTCCAACCCTCCAACCCTCCCCCTCAAGTGATCTTCAAAATTCATTTCCACCGCCCAAACCCAAAACCACCCCCCTCCCCAGCAGCCACCGCCGAGATGGACCCCCCCTTCAACCCCTGGGCCGCCGACCGCATGTTCCCCAAGTCGGAGTGGTCGCCGCTGAACGAGACCAGCAAGCCGCAGATCTTCTTCTTCCTCGGCATGGTCCTCTTCTGGGTCCTGGTCATGACCTTTGACCAGCCGGTCAGGCGGTATGTCTCTGCTCTGCCTGACACCCCGCGCCCCCCCTTCCCACCATCGAGTCAACGCTGAACGATCAACTGACCCCAAGCTGGCCTCGATAGGAGGGCCAAGACCCGCGTCGGCCGGAGGCAGGAGAGAGGGAGGACGCTAAAGAAGAGGGGATGATGAGGACGGGCGCCCAGCAGGGCTGCCAAGTCACTCGGGTTTTGGTGGCAAGAGCAAGGTCGCATGTCGGCAGAGCGGATAGACAGTTCTCAAAAAGGAAAAAAAAAATCCGGCCCTGGAGGGGGCGCGGCCGCCAAGGGAGACCAGACGTGTGGACATGAGAGAGACGGGAGACGACGGCAAGCAAAGAGACAACTGAAGAAACGAGTGGGATATAGATGAATCCCATTACTTTATTCGCTGCCAGTCCCCAACTGCGCTGCCCAGCATGCCCGGCATGCCGCCTCCCCGTCAAGCCCGGCAATGCCGCCTCCCCGCCACGGCTGCCCACCGCCCCCCCCCCTTCCTACATCTCTCCCTCAAATTCGTTCATCACGGCCACCTCGCAGGATCAGTATCCCCCCCAGCATCAGGATCAGCAGCATGATGCAGAACGGCCAGAACGAGCCCGGGGTCAGCAGTATCAAAAGCGCCAAGCAGAACCACCATAACAATTCCGGACATGTCGAGGGGTCACACCAGAAACTCTCGGCCACCGCGCGCGTGCTCGACCTGACCAGCGTCTTCTAGACCACGGCCGGCCCAGTCGCCGTCCCCGCCGACTTGGGCCTCACGCTCTGCCGGTTGTGGAACACGTCGGCGGGGTCCCATTCGGCCTTGACGGCCTCGAGCCGGGCCAGATTCGGCCCCCAGTACGACTCCTGGCCGTCGGCCAGCGCAGGATCGACGTAGCCCGGGTACGTGCTGTTGAGCGGATGCCGCGCCCCGGCCGCCGACCGGATCGTGTCCATGATGCCCGAGACAAAGGCCCGCGTGGCCGGGGCCACCGTCGGGATCCCGACCCCGTACCCCTGCGCAAACATGACCTTGTCGCGGTGGCTGTACGCGGTCGCATTCATGGCCACGTCGGCCACGGCGCCGCCCGTCATGTCGAAGATCAGGAACCACACGGCCGTGCCCTTGTCGGCCCCGTCCATGTACGCGAGCAGGGCCGCGATCTCGCCGTCCGTCAACAGGTCGGCCTGCCGGAAGGCCAGGCTCTTGGCCACGAACGGCGCGCTCGCGTCCGAGAGCCACATGGCCGCGTCCTGGGCCTGCTGCTCGACCGCGCCGAGCCAGTCGAGCGTGGCGATGGTCCCGTCCGGGAGCCGGCCCAGGATCCCGGTGGCCGCGAACTCGGCTTCGGTTCCGTAGAAGGTGGCCGTGATGGTGGCGCCGAGCGCGTGGAACACAAACTCGGACCCGAACCGGCGGTCCACGCTCGGGTCGCCGACCAGAGCCTGCCACTGCGCGAACAGGGACGCCATCTCGGCTGCCGTCCCGAACGCGTGGCTGAAGTGGTGCTGCACCACCGCTCCGGGCTCCTGGTGGGTTATGACCGTGAACTCGGTGACGATGGCGAACCCGGCGGCGGCACCCTTGAGGGCCTGGATGGGTCCGGTGCGGTCTGTTAGAGGGGAAGGAAGCAGACGGGACGGGCGAGGTGGAGGAGGGGAGGGGGCGGATAAAGAGGAGGAGCAGGAGGAGCGGGGACGGAGGAGAATGAGGAGAATGAGGAGCAAGAGGAGGAACCCGACCCACAAAGAACAGATCCGAGTTCTCGTCCGCATTGGCCTGCACAATGTCGCCGCCGGCCGTGACGGCCTTGACCTCCACCACGTGGTCGAGGCAGGACCCCCACATGCGCGACATGGGCCCGAGGCCGCCCTGGGAAGAGGGACAAGGGTCAGCGCGGGTATGGCAGAGCCGGCGGAGCGATGGGCCGAGGGCAAGGGGGGGAGGGGGAGGGGGGAGGGGGCTTACAATCGTGGCGTGCCCGCCAATGCCCACCCCCGGACACGTGCCGTGCGCGATTGCCCGGCCGCCGCTGTCGTGCAGCCGCGATGTCACATCCGACAGGCGGGTGCCGGCTCCGATCGTTGCCTCCCACGTGGCCGAGTTCATCGAGAACTGTTGCAGGTTGGCCAGGTCGATCATCAGGCCGCCGTCTTCGCCGCCGCCGATGCCTAGGGTCCGCACGCGCCACCACCGCCGCCCCGGTCAGTCACCAGCACGATGATGAGACATGACTAGCCAGCCTTACCGTAGTTCCTGTCCGCACCGTCCGCACCGAGTCAGTCAGTCACACCAGAGAGGCACGCCGCGCTTCCACTCTGACTTATCGACCGGACGCTCCGCCACTCACCCGAACGAGTGCCCCCCGGACCGGGCCTGCACCTTGACCCCGCCGCCGGCCGCGCAGCGGACGAACGCGGCCACGTCCTGGGCCGTGTCCGGCCGGACCACCGCCACCGGCGTCACCGCGATGTCGAGGTTATACGGCCGCACCCACGCGATCTGGTATGCGAGCGGGGGCATGGTACCGGGATAGGCGGCGCAGCCATCCCGGCCGGCGCAGACGGCGTCAAGGCAGGTCTGGAAGGTGGAGGTCGTGGAGGAGGGAAAGTTGCCCATGGCGCCGTATATTAAATCTGCAGTATGCCTACTCGCTGCTCGCCGCGCAGACGAGACCGCGGGGCTGCGGTCTGGATCGAAAGGTGGCCGCCGCGCTGGGGGAATCTACGAGGAGCGCGGAGAAACGAGATGGGGGAGATAAACCCGGCCGGTGCCTTGCTCTTCTGCTCCGCCCAGGCCAGATCGCGCTCGGTAGAAGAAGGATAAAATACTGCCAAGAGGGCAACAGGTTGTTGTTGAGCTGTCGTCACTGCTGTTCGATGTTGATGTCGTTGTCGTCGTTGTGTTGCTGCTGCTGCTGTTGCTGTTGCTGCTGCTGCTGCTGGTAACGGGGGGGGACGGAAACCGAAAACGGGCCACCGCCTCACCTTGTCCACCTCGGCCATCCGCCTTCCCCTTGGGTCGAATTTGCGACCGGTGGCCAATTGCGCGTATACGAACGGGGTCAGCTGGGATCCTCTTGACCAGGTCGAGATCATCTGATGCACAAATACCGCCCTGCCCGCCTTCGGCCCCCTCGACTACGTCCCTCTCATGGGTGCGGGGGGGCGCGCGGCCTGCCGCCCTGCCACTTGTCGCCTCGCCCTGTGGGTGGTGTCCAGGTCGCCCAGGCCAGGCCACGCCATGCCCAACGCCACGGTCTGGTCTGCCAACCGGCCGACCAAGGTTGACTTGGCCCCGCAGCAGCAGCGCAAGGAACTCGGAGCCATGACGCGTTCTTTTCAGATCGGGACCTGGCTTGATACTCGCCACTTGACTGCCCGGATCCGTACCCCTGCTGACAAGGTAGGGTAGGATTAGCCGGCGGGAGTATCCAGGTCGTACAGGTCGGAGTGGACGTCCCCGGCCTACCATGACCATGGCGCTGCCCTGTCTAGTCCCTTGGCGGCTAAAACGCTGCCGTTTCCCCTGATCGGCCCAGTCCATGTATTCATGTAGGAAACATTTGGGCCACCGGACGTCCAAATTCGGTCAGAACCCAGCATTAAATACACACACACACGCGCACAAACACAAGGCTCATCCCCAATCGAGCACATCCACCTATTCCCGTCGCTGTATCCGACCGAGCCCGAGCTATTCTACTGTCGAGCCCCAACCGACTCGCCACATGCCGGCCGGCCGGAAAGCTGCGCGGACCTGCCCATCCGTCGTGACACGGGCGCCTAGCCAACGTGGCTACTACTACCCGCCGGCTGGAATCTCGGACCTCGCATCACTCGTTCAGCTCCCTCATCATCGGCTGCAGCTGCCTCTGTGCCAGCCGCCGGGCGTGGTGTGTAATCACAAGATGCGGTCTGGTAACGGCCTTCCATTTATCTGCATAATCGTTTGCTGATGCTGTAACCCGATTTCATGTCTCCTGCTGCGCCCACCCCCCGGTCCTGTCCTCCTGCTGCTCATCCCGATCCCGATCCCTTATGCAATGCCTGTTTCTACTATTCGGTCACATGGCCGACCCGCGGCCGCCGTCGCCGCTCACCGGGGACCACTCCCCACTGCCACTCTCTTCCCCGCCGGTGCCGAGCAGCTCTTCCACCTCGACCGGGTCTTGGTACTCCGGGGGCCTCGGGGCCAGCTCCTCGTACCGCGGCAGCGCCTCCTCGGCCGCATCGCGGTCTCGGCCTCCGTCGTCGCTCCCGGCCGCGTCCGCCGGGCAATCAGTCAGGGCGATCGCGTAGCAGGCTCGCAGCGACCTGCCAGCCCGCGATTGAGATATGACCATGGGGACCGGCTCGTCCCGCCTGATCAGCTCGCGCGTCACCATAATTTCGACAACGAGGGTGTGCGATATCTGGATCGATCCGTCATCCGTGTGGGTGTCGCGGGTCCACCTGGACCTGGCCACCACAAGGGGATCGATCCCGAACGTGGTCTCATACGTGATCGCCCCCCGCGAGTGCGAGTCGAGATTAAAGTCATAAGCCCACCCTTCCCAGGCGGAGTGGCCCCCGAGATGGACACGTTTCTCCTCGCGGAGAATCGCAGCGCCTCCGCTCCCGTCCGCACCCGCCCCCGGCCCCGGCCCCGCATCCTCACCGGTACCGGCACCCGCGCCCGGGCTGCCCCGCACCGGCCTGTCGTCTGGCGCGGCCAAGGAGGGTGCGTGGTGCGGGCAGGCTGGCGCCAGGACCTTGAGAGACTCTTCAATGTGCCAGGTGATGCGTGCTGGCCGCCAGAACTCCACCACATCGGACTGTTCTTTGCCGCCCGGGTACTCGGCAGGCAGCGTGGAGAACAGGCCGGTGACCCGGAGCGAGAGCCGGCCCAGCTCGCCCGTCGGGTTGATCACGCGGGTGTACCGGGCGTCCGACTTGATCCCGGTCGGGGTGAACATCCGGATAGAGTGCCTGGTCATGTCCGAGGGCGGAACCGGGTGCTGTATCATCAGCGACCCGTCGGCCCGGATCGGCCGCGTCGTCGACCGGCCCGGGTCGGCAGGAGTTGGGATCAACTCCACGTGCAGCTGATACGAGATCGATACCAGCGGCGACGTCATCGGGCCGGGCAGGAGACGGCTCTCGACGATCTCGGGCAGCGGCCACGTGTGCACGCCCTTGGGGAGCCGGGTCGGCTGGGTGATAAAAGTCCAGTTGCTGATTTCGGTCGACTGGGTTGCGCAATCGGGGCAGTGCGGGTGGTACGGCTTCTTCTGAGCAACCTTCATGACCAGCGACGCGCCCATCGCCTGGACCTCAACCCCGGCCTCCTCCCGGACCGTGGCCACGATCACTGCCATGACCGTCGCCTCGCGAGCGGTTGGCCAATCTGGGCCAGTCCACGGGGACTCATGCGGCTGCGCATCTCTGAACTCCAGCGTGATCGGGTCACCCGAGCGGCCGCTGCCGCCGCCGTCTCTGTCCCTGCCGGGCCGAAAGATGTTGAGGACGCCGAGGGGGAACCAGCGATATCTCCTGCTCGGGGGGCAAGGCGTGGACGAGGGGATGGCAGCCGGCGATCCCACCACCGCCAGGTGCGACGCCTCGTCGGTCGACTGGCGCGAGCCCCGAGGCCGTGCAGAGATCGTGTCGGAAAGACCAGTGGCAATGCCAGGCCCAGAGCCGTCCAGATGATTCCCCGCCGAGGCCGGGGCCGAAGTCGAGGAGGATAGAGGATTGCCGACCCCGCCAGAGTCGACAGGGTCGGCCGAGGCTGGCGCCGAGCTCATGCTGGCCGATTCTGAGCTGGGCGCCCTCGAAAGAGATTGTGCCGAGTCGGAGGGTGGGCCAAAATAAAGTAGAGAAACAGAATCAGGATTGCAGGATGCTGCCAGGGGGAGTGCAAGTATACCGGAATAACGGATGTCGGCGTCGTCGGCCGTTGCAGGGCTGAGAACTGCCGTCTAGGAGTCCCGTAGAAGTAGGGGGCGAATCAGGAAAGCCGAGGACAAATAGAATGGTTAGGAGAAGAAGATGTAGACATGCGTCAATCGATGTGAGTGACCGAGTCGGGTCGTTCCCCGAGCCTCGAGGGACAGTAATAATAACTGAGGGTTGAACGATGAGTGGTTGAGTAGTTGAGTGGTGGAGTGGTGGTATGAATGTCGACTGTCGGGAGTGGGCGAGAGAGGTCAAGTAGACGCTACATGCCCGCGCCCCCCCCCCATCCGAGTCTGCGTGGTTTTGGCTTCCGCAGCTGGTGCAACTAACTGCCAGAGCGCTCCTTTCTCTTCTCCATGGGTTTACCGGCCGAGTCGAATGCTCTTTCCTTTTCGCGTCCTTCTTCTCTCACAAGCCATCCATATGACGGCAGGAGCAGATGAGTGAAACATCATTTCGAGCGTTTTCATGTGGCGAATTTTTTGTTTCCTCCGACAGGCCGAGGCCGACGGAGCCTGCCTCATCGGCCAGCGTGGTCGGGCCCAATGTGTGTAGCAGCAGCATGGAGAGCATGGGGGCGCTGTTTGCTGCTGCCTTGCTGGATGAGTGGAGACAACTTCCCTGTCTTCTTACCTAGTTCGACCAAGCCCATCGAACGTCGCATGCGGAGACGTCGGATCCGCT
>JAOYNC020017281.1:0-15651 GCA_025802115.2 Bertia moriformis
CCGCGATGCGGACGGTCTGGGCGCCGTGCGGGACCCGGTCGGGGCAGGCGCCGTGCGCGCGCCGGGCGGCGCACGGGACGACGGGCCGGTCCCCGGTGAAGAGGACGTGCATGCACTGCTCGTACTGGACGCTCTTGTAGTGGCACATGATGGGTGGCGCGCGGATGGGAAAGTGGGCAGCGGACAGGGGGGATGTGGGATGTGCAGACAGACAGACACACAGACAGACAGACAGATGGCGGTGGGCGGGGCGGTGCGCAGGCGACGGATATGTAAGTGGTATAGAGTAGCTGATTTGACGACAACCAAGGCGAGCGCGAGGGTGAGCTGAGTTATGAGGGCGAGCTGAGTGATGAGTGGTGAATGGGACAGGCCGGCTGCGCGATGATTCGATGAGGACAGCGTCCGGTCGGGGAGGGCCGAGACTCGAGCTGGCGCCGACCCTTTATACTCCCGGTCTGAACAAAGCTTGTCTTTGAGCTGCCTCGGAGGGGATGGACGGACGGATGCAAAGGACCCCTTGTCGCGACTCCCGTACAAAGCAGCAGCATCTTCCAAAAAGCCGCAACCGAGCACCTGCCCTCACGACAATGGCGGAAACAAAGCCGGTCGGGTCAATTCGATTCATGCGCGGCCTGGCCCCGATCTCGTCGCCGCTGCCAACCTGGTGGTATCTCCAATCATCCCGGTATATCCCCGACCCCGACCTCAACACGAACCCCGACCCGGGGCCCTCGCGCGCGACAAATCAGTTTCCCTCCGGCATCTGTCCGCTCCGAGCGCCTCGGCTCGTCTCTATTGCTGCTGTAGCCCATCTTCATTAATGCCTTTGATATCGGCCCGTCCGTCCTCGTCCCGAGATCTCGTTGTTGTGACAGGAGCAGACAGAAAGAATGAGAGGAGGAAAGAAAGAAAAAAGAAGAAGATATGCCAGAGGTGGGAACGGCCCATGCGGCACGCGGCACACCTCACAAAGGCAAGACGTCTTCCATCTCGTCGCCGCCGTCGCCGTCGCCGTCGTCCTCGCCGTCGTCGTCGTCGTCCTCGGCAGCGGCATCGGGCGCCACGTCGGTGGCTGCCTCGGTCTCCTGCGACTTGAACTCGGGCTTGAGGCTCCACAGATTCGCGAACCGGCCGGCCTTGTTAAGGACGGCGACGTCTTCGAGGGTCTGGCGCAGGTACGACTCGGGCTGGTCGAGGCGCTGGCGCAGGGCCCGCAGGGGCCAGTACTGGAATTCCCGAAAGCACTGGAACACGAGGTCGAGCAGCTGGTTGCGCGGGATCCGGGCCGCCTTGAGGTGGTCCTGCTTCTTCTTGCCGGCCTTGGCGGCTGCGCCCTGCTGTGGGGGGGGGGGCGGGTCAGGCATGGGCGAGTATGCAGCAGGCAGGCCGGCAAGGACCAAATCTCACAATGAACCCGTCCGGCTGGTTGGCCCGAATGACGCCGCGAGTAGATCTCGCGCCGAGCATGGTCCGGTGGAGCGTCTTGACCTCGGCCTTGGGCTTGAAGAAGGCCTCGGCACGGTCGCGCAGCAGCCGGTCCGTCTCGTCATTCTGAAGCGGCTGGCTAGTCATTTCATATTTGACCTTGCCAAACACCCTCGTCTTCTCTAGAGGACCGGCCCGAGTCAGCCAGCGGGCACGGCGCTCGACCAGAGCAGAGGGGCGGCGTAAGGGACAGGAAGCGGGCCAGCCGGGCCGCGGGGCCGCGGGGCCGAAACCAACGCACTGGGTACGGCCTTGCGGTAGTACGGCTGCCAGCGCTTGGCCTTGGCAGAGGACGCGGACGAGGACGGGGATGCGTTCGGGGGGGCCGACCTGGCGTCCTCGGCCTTGACCCGGCTGAGCAGCGACTGCGGGATGCCGGCGGCGGCGGCCTCGGTCCGGGCCTTGGACCGGGTCCGGTACGCGGGCAGGTCCTCCTCGGTAAAGATAAATGTATTATTCACGTCGGGAGCTGATATCTCCAGGGAATATTCCCTCGGAAGTCCATTGTGCTCGGGCTGGCTCGAGTCGAGGAGCAGCTGCATGCGCGGCTGTTTGTCCGAGGTTGCCGGTTGCCGGCCGCAATCATGTCAGCCATGGCCGGTCTGGCGGCGCCCTGATCGGATATGGCCGGCCAGAGGCCGGCCGGAGTCTTGGGAGGGGGGCCGTACCTGCCCGTTCTCGACCCAGTACCGCATCTTGCCAATCTCGATTTCCTCATCCTCGTCGATGGCGTCCCACGCATCCCAGACGTATTTGGGGATCCGGGCCAGGTATACCGAGCCGTACGCATTGTTGGGGGCCATGGGGTCGTAGAATTCGAGGTCGCCGGCGTCCTCGTACATGTCGTCGTCCTCGGCGGTGGCGAGCGCGGCGAGCGCGGCGGCGGGGGCTTCGAGCCCCGGCTCGGTCTTGATCACGCCATACTCGGTCTTGACCGCTGCCCCGGCCGCCGCGGCAGAGTCGGCCATGGCACTGTCCTGCGGGCTGCTGCCGCTGTGGCTGCCGTTGCTAATGTTGCTGTCGTCTCGGTGTAGGTACCGAAGGGGGAGCGGCTGCGAGTCAGACATTGACATCTCCAGCAGGCGCGAGGGGGGGGCCAGGGGGCAGAGCGGAAAAAGGGAAATAGGAAAATAGGGGAATGGCGGGCTGGCTGGTTTGGCAGGAATGCAGGAATGGGGACGAGTCGGTGTCGCGCCAGCGGGCAATCAGGAGGAGCCGAGCAGCACGGCAGCAGCAAACCACTTGGTCATTGCGAATTGTCGCTGGCCGATGATGGCACAGTATGGGGCCTTGACTCGGCTGCCGATCTGCACGTGATCTGCGCCTGCATGTGGACCTGAGGCCAGCCTCCCATCCTTGCAGGAAAAAATGAAATAAAATAAAAACAACCGACCTATCATGGATAAAAACAACCCACCTGGCATGATAAAAAAAAGCCAGGCAGAGGCTACGATTTTGCTCTGGGAGCCGTAATCCCTGGCCTTTGCCCTGTCTTTCTTTTCTCTATTCCCCGATTTTCTCCTCCTGCAAAGTAAATGCCTGGCGATCCCGTCCATCATCGGTCTCATTATTTTCATTTTCCTCCATGTGGAAAAACAGGTCGTGGCGGATCCATGTTGGCAAGGCCTTGTCTCAACTGGCCAGCCTGCGGGGGCCCAGCCTGCTGCGGCGCCCGCTGCTGCTGCTGCTGACTGACGCCCACCACTATTTCTATTTAAACCCCGTCTCCCGCATCTCCCCTTCCCCCCCAGACCATCCAGAAGTGGCCGACTCCCAGACACCACAACACCCCCGACTGGGACTGGAACTGGCCGAGACGAGACCCCCCAGCCCAACCGGAGGAGTCTTGCTTGATTCATTCCCATCCCTCTCTCCACCTCTCATCATGCCAACCCCCCCTCGCCAATCCCGTCATGATCGAGCAGCCGCCAACCCGCAAGCCAACCCCTACACCTGCTTGACTTGACGCTCCTGCACCTTACATTCCTGCCCCCTCTCCTCCTGGCCGGCCCCCCCTCTCTGATCACCGCTCTCTTTCCCTGCCAGCACCAGCCGCCGCTGCCACTATGCCGAGATCCTGATTCCCGGTTGAAATCGCATCCGAGGAGGAAATCATGCCGGTCAAGTCCCTCAAGGAGCTTGCCATCAAGGCCTGCATCCGCCACATCACCAAGATCACCAACGTCGGCGACATGGCCATCGCCACCGTCCGCGACATCATCGACCGCGTAACCTCGCCGTCGCAGCTCGAGCTCCTCGAGAGCACCAGCCCGCAGCTGCGGGGCGAGTCCGTCGACCTCTGGAAGAAGCTGATCCGGCGCGACTTCCCGACCGAGAGCAAGAAGAAGGAGTACTGCCCGGACGACCCGAAGGACTGGGCCGGCGTGTACCTCCGCTACAAGCGCGAGAACGAGGCGGACCTGGCCGGCGCTCACGCCGAGCTGCTGCGCAAGCTCGGCGCCCTACAGGCCCAGCGCGACGAGAACACCAGCAAGCCCATGACGGGGCTGTCGGCCCTGCGGCCGGTCGCGGGGCGCACCTGGTCGCGCGCCGGAGCCGGTCCCGCGATCGGCGCATCGTCCAAGTCCCGACTGATCATGAACAAGCTGCGGCGCGAGGCCGCCATGGTCACCAGCCGGATCTCGCAGCCCGGGCCCAACAAGGTGGTCACGCCGTTCGGCGTGATCGGGAAAAAGGCGTCGGCCGGCCTGGCGAGCGACCGCAGCAATATGCAGCGGTCGAAACAGGGGGCGAACCCGGCCGGCCCGCCGACCCGTCCCAGGCTGGCGCCGCCGCCGCCCCCTCCACCGAACAAGGCCGCCGAGGCCGCGGCCGAGCCCCCTTTTCGCAGACAAGACACGGATGAGACCCAGACCGGCCGGGAGACCGCGGACGAGGATCCAGCCGGCGTCGACGACCTCTTTGGCGACACAAGGACCGAGATCCTGCCCGAGATCGTGCCCCAGACCCTGCCCGAGATACCGCGGGCCAAGATGTGGGGGCCCCTGGCCTCACATGTGGAGCCCCCATCGGAGACGCAGCCCGGGCCGGAGAGCCAGCCGGCGCATGGCACCTCGCCGGAGCAGCAGGCCGCGGCCGCGCCGGCTGCGGCCCCGCCGTCGTCGCGGAAGAGAAAAGCGGTCAACATATTCATGAAGCGCAAGGCCAAGCGGCCGGCTGCCTGACTGTCTGGCTGGCCGTCTGTGCTGCTATGTTGGGATTGGGCATGGCTGTATAGTAGGATGGGGGGAGTGTATGACTCGGGCGTCGGCGATGGGAAATGGGAATTGAAAGATGGGAAGTGGAAGACGGGGAAATGGGAGATGAGAGTCTTGGATCCACAGTCCACCGGGCTGGCGCACGGCCGTGAGCACGCAGCGAGGTGGATGGCGGGGATAGCGGCCCAAGGCGGGCGCTGGTCAGACCGGCTTGGTGATCTTGCCGAGGGCCTATTATATCTGTCGCCATTTTGCGCCCCATCTGGCCGCGCCCTTATCCAGATTCACATAGCCTTCGGGCTTCAAGCTCTCCGCTGTTCTCGACTCGCTTGGCCCATGATAATTGATATATCACTTTCACGCTACTTGCCGGGCTGTGTGTGGAGATGTGGGGAGACTCATAATAGGCGAGAATGAATCACCGAGTCCTCGACACCAGAATCGAGACCAGAATCAAGACACGGCCTGCGCCGCCGTCTGGCTTGTCTCTGAAGGAGGGAGGGACAGGGCCGCGCATGCCACTGGTCACTGCCGACCGATGCCGACCGATTGATTGCATCACTGGTTGCATCATGGCAGCTGCCACTGAGAGGCTCGGGCTCGGGCCTCACTCCCAGCCGGCTCGCCGCACAAGCTGCTGCCGCTGGTGCCATCCGTCTGATGGACGGCCCTCGCGAGTCGACAAGTCGACAACAAGGGCAGCGACTGAGCCCGCCGCCCTCGACCCTTAACAATTGGGCCTGGCTCTCTTGTATGGAAATCCAGACAATGCACGCCGGACTTGACCGGCAAGCGGCGTGCGCGCCTGGCCTCATATTTCTTCTTATCCAAGTCCTCGCCAAAACCTTCCCCCCCCTTTCCATTCCGGCCTGCGCCGGGAGATGGGCCTGTGCGAACGTCCTCGAGTGTCCCCTCGTAGACAATACCCACTGATCCCATCTCCTCCCACTGACCCCATCCCATCCGCCTCGCCCTCGACGCCGTAAAAGTGCTCCACCACGACCACGATTGCTGTCCCCCGTCCCGTCGCGCGACATGATCCATATCTCGGCCGGCGGATTCTGCCGATCGGGCACACGTCCTGTGGTCCAGTTATCAGGTTAGCCCCAGTCCAGATCCTCGCGAGGTGGTCAAAGGGATGAATGCAGAGGGAGAGGCGGTTGCGTCCTGCGATCAGAAGTCCATTTCGTTCACTGGGCCCCGCCGGTGAAGGCGAGGGCTCTAACATAAGAGGTACCAGAAATAAAAATTGAGTATCATCATGCGAAGGACGGGTGGGAAGGTGTGCGAAAAATATAGAGGGACCACTTACCGGCTGGCCTGGGGGGACCGCTCTGCTCTGATCTGCTGTGCTCTGCTGCTTGGCCAATCTCGAGGCCGGCGAGCAGTCCTGATGTCAGAGGGCGGCCCCGAGGTCGGGGTGCAGCCCCAAGGTTGGAAGATGAGCTGGTGAAAGGCGCGGTGCGGAAAAAATGGAATTTCCCATATGGTGGGTCCCCAGCCGCCGATCACGTGCCGGGGATTCCTCGCCAGTCCCCCCACTAAAGCCCTAAAAGCAGAGAAAATAAAAAATCCCCCATCGCCAGCAAACCTCGCCTCGGCACACGAACCACCCCAACATCCCTTCTTCTCCTTCCTCCTCTTCTTGTTTTTCCTCCCGCCCAGTCAACCGACTTCAGCCAGACGAACCGAGAACGAGAACCGAGAAAGAGCAACGATGGGTCGCATGCACAGCAATGGCAAGGGCATCTCGTCCTCGGCCCTCCCCTACTCGCGCCACCCGCCCAGCTGGCTCAAGACCACTCCCGAGCAGGTCGAGGAGCAGATCTGCAAGCTGGCCAGGAAGGGCACAGCGCCGTCCCAGATCGGAGTCGTGCTGCGGGACTCGCACGGCATCGCGCAGGTCAAGGTGGTGACGGGTGCGTGTTGCAATCACTGAACGAGAGGGGGCCGCGACAAGAAAAAAAGAAGGGACGGGGGACGGGCTGAGGGAGGCCGGGTCGGGCCGGGCTATTTGCTGACTCGGGGGACGGCGCGTCGATAGGAAACAAGATCCTTCGGATTCTGAAGAAGCACGGTATGCTCGGCGACAGCGCCTCCGGATGAGCCTCTGCTTGGTTTTTGGTTTCTCCCTAAGCTGACAGAGTGACGATTGAGGTCTCGCGCCTGACATCCCCGAGGATCTCTACGTGAGCAGCCCCCCTCTCTCATCTCCCTTCTCTCCCGCCTCTTCCTCCTCTCAGCCATCTCCCAACCCTTATTATCTCCCATCTCTCCTTTGCCCCCCTCACCTCCCCCCCACCCCTCCTCCCAGTCTCAAACGGCTCTCACGAGCTGGCAGCGGCCGGCTGCTGACTGCAACTCGGGACGGTGGCAGAGCCTGATCAAGAAGGCGGTGGCGGTCCGCAAGCACCTCGAGCGCAACCGCAAGGACAAGGACGGCAAGTTCCGCCTCATCCTCATCGAGGCCCGCATCGGGCGGCTGTCCCGCTACTACAAGACTGTCGGAGTCATGCCGCCGACGTGGAAGTACGAGAGCTCGACCGCCAGCACGCTGGTTGCATAGCCGGCCATTGCTGCATGCGCGGCGGGAGATGGACACGGCCGTGCGCTTAAAACGAGGACATGGCCGTAGTCGCGCCATTGGAGGGGAGGGGAGGCACGGGGAGGCACGGGGATTGAAGGTGTCACAGCTTTGCGGGCTCGCAGTCTGCCGGGGGTATACCAGTAGCGTACTGGTCCATCTCGAGACCGATCTCGAGGCAATGGCATCAAGATTATTAATTATCCGCTGAATGAACCGTGTCTGGCGCTCGCCATAACTTCAATGTAGCCACGAGCCCGCATGCCCTCCCCACTCCCTCAAATGCAGCAATTCCTCTGCCGCCCAGCCGGCCGCCAATGTGCCAATTCCGTCATTCTGCCCGCTTTAGATGCCCCCCAACAGCCTCCCGGCGCCTCGCATGGGCTGCCTCCCTACTTCTCGTATTTATCCGCAAAATCGATGAGATACTGCCCGAGCACGCGGACGGGATTGCGAGGCCTGGCAAACATGGGGCCGGAAGGTTAGAGCAGGCTCGACCAGGACCGGGATCAGGATCACCAAGATTGGTGGGGTAGATAGATACGGTCACGAACCGAGTGAGAGCAACGATCTTGAGCCCAGCCATCACCGCGTTCGTGACCTTGGAGTTGAGATATCGCCGGGTGGAGTCGCCGTGCGGAGTCGCCTCGGTCGGGATGGTGCCGACGTCGGCCGTGGCCACGATGGCCTGCATCGCAATCGGCGTGCTGGCCTGGCTGGCCGGGCCCGCCGAGGCGGTGGAGTCGAGCAGGCCCGGAGTCTGGAGGGGTCAGTAGGGAAGGGGGGGGAGATGGGGGAATGCGGTCGACTTGCCACCTCGATGTTATCGGCCGGAGCATCGATCATGATTGAGTCCTCGGGGGTATCTGTCCAGGTTTCCTTGTCCTGCATCATGTCAGGGTTGGCCAGGGCGGTGGCCTGGTACTGGGTGATGTCGACGTTGGCTGGGGAGGGCTGCTGGTCCGGGGGGATGGTTATGTTGGTTCTCTCATCCTGGGCGACGTCGTTGACCATGACCGTGTCAGCCACCTCGTACTGGGTTAGGGTTATGGCCAGGCCGGTCTCCTGGTCTGGCATGAGGTCGGGGACAGCCGGGCCGATCTCCGGGACCCAGGCTACGCCGTCGGTGGCCGGGACGATCTCGTAGTCCTGGCCATTGCTGGAGATGACTGGGACGGTCTCGTGATCTTGGCCATTGCTGGAGATGGCTGGGACGGTCTCGTGGTCTTGGCCATTGCTGGAAACGGCTGGGCCGATCTCGTGGTCTTGGCCATTGCTGGAGATGGCTGGGCCGATCTCGTAGTCCTGGCCATTGCTGGAGATGGCTGGGGCGATCTCGTAGTCCTGGCCATTGCTGGAGATGGCTAGGACGATCTCGTGGTCTTGGCCATTGCTGGAGACGACTGGGGCGATCTCGTAGTCCTGGCCATTGCTGGTGGGGACAGCTGAGGCGGTCTCCTGGTCGTGGGTGGTACTGGAGATAGTCAGGTCGGCCTCTTGGCCCTGGCTCTGGTCGATGCCGAGGGCGGCTGGGGCCGTCTCGTGGTCCTGGCCGATGTCGGGGACGGCTGGGGCCATCTCATGGCCCTGGGTGGGGCTGGCGCTGGCAGTGGCCTCGTGATTAATCGGGCCGGGTCCAGGCTCTGCCGCAATGGCCGGTGCCGCAACCGGAGGGAGAGTTTCCTCTCCCATCATTGGCCCAACGGGGGTGGGGACGGAAGGTGTGGCCGATTCAGACACAACAGACGGAGAATGTGCCGGCGCCGGCGCGAGGCCCGACTGGGCGTCGGGCCACTGCTGCTCGGTCGGGATCGGCGCCTGCACTGGCTCCTCGGACATGGTTGGGGCTGGTGCGGATAGGCTGATATCGCCCGAATGATGATTTATGAAGACTGGTATCGGATGGTGATCTGGACGTGGTAGACTCAGCCGGGCCACGCGCGTGCGAGAACTTAAAAAATGAGCGGCGTCGGAGACCGGTGGATTGCGCCGAAGAGGAAGGTGGTAGGCTTGGCCGGGGGGGAGTGCGCGCCTGCCTTGGTGGGGCCTGGTCGGGCACTGGATCGCTCCTTCCGCCGATGTTTTCGGGCAGGTGGGTACCAACACAGTTCAAGCCTAGACATGTTGGCGCACCATGTTAGCTTGGACAAGAGGGAGGGCCATGCTGCGACTGGCAGAGAAGATGATGCCTGCCACGCCGAGAGACAGAGAGAGAGAGAGAGCGTTTCTGGGTCAGCTGTTCACAGGGGCCCATTCAGGCACCGGCGCTCGAGGTATGGTACAAGGTATAGATAGGACTTGCCGTTGTCGAATGTGCGGGTGGTGGTGTAAGTCGGTATCCCTAAAATTGCATCCGTTTATCGGTCCGACGATGCGTCTCCCTCCTGGTGTGCGCGCACCCGCATAGTGGATCGCGTTCTGCACTGGCATTCGCGGGGGTGAGGGGTGGCGTGGTGGGGGGGGGAGCTATGGTGGATCGGGGGCTCCGGCGCCAGGGCTGAATATCGGCTAATGATGACAAGAGCTGGCTGCGATAGGCTGCTCGCTGGTGGCGGGACGTTTCCGGCCTGCTTCTATACCGGCTTCCGAAGATGCTGGGTGCTTGTGTCTTGGCTTCTTGGATCGAGAAGGGGAAGAGCTGTCCGGGGAACCGATTTCTTCTGACCAGGCAAGACCGACGAGACGCTTGCGCGGCCTGCTACCCATCTGCCATACCGCGCGTCATTCTCCTGTAAAGCTGGACTGGCTTTTTTGAAGGATATCCCCATGTCTCGATCTTTTTCTCTCCCTCTCCTCTCTTCTCTCTCTCTCTCTCCCTGTCCCTCTCCTTCACTCTCTTAACCCGTAACCCTAACCCCCACCTCTCCCGGCCATTCTCGCTCCCCCTTTCTCTCTCTCGGCCGATCTCCCCCTTGGATATCCTGGGTACTGCTCGATATGGACGGCGCCGAGGGCGGCCGTCCATATCAGCGGGGAGGGCAGGGCCGTCTCCTCGGGGGGGCCGCGACATTGACCGATGGCGAGTCAGACGGAGACTCGGTTCCTGCTCTGGCAGCGGTCGCGCTAGTCTGAACGGTATCCGGTATCAGTTGCCTCATCCCGGTCACCTGTTCCTCAATCGAGGTCCCAAGGTTCTTCTCGAGGCCATGTCCTCGGGGCGCTGAATGGACTCGGCCTGGGTCTCGGCTCGGCGCCGTTCGATATTGGTGTCGGTTGGGACCTCGAGCCTGGGCCGAGGGCTGCGAACGCTGCCCATGGCCCCGCCTCCTCCTCATTGCCGGTGAGCCGCCCGTTGAGGCTGAGCATCTCTCTGAGATTCCTCCGGGTCCTTGCGAGCTCAGCCCGAGCTTCCGGTCGAATTCGGGCTGGATAACGGGCCGGTACTGGGCGGGGTAGCGCTTGGCCGGTTGGTTGGCCAGCTGGCCACAGCTGTCATGCTGAAGCCTCTTGTTAATGAAAAAATGGGATCGGTTCGGTTTGTGTTGGACCATTTCTCTGTCGACCAGGACGGAGCTCATCCAATGATGGCTTGTCTGACAAACGTCGCTATCCCCGACCGGTTCCCTCCCCGGGTTCCGCCTCTCTCTTGGTCAGATGGCTTCGCTGTGCATATACTCGGGTCCTCGTGTATATGATCGGGTCTCTGTCGACCGGGTCGGTTCTCTGTGCAAATGATCGGCCGGTTCGCTGTCCAGCAGATGCCATCTCGGCTTATTCCATCCATCACTCTTGTCTGCTGGACGAGCCCTCTTCCCTGCCTCTTTTTATTGTACAGCTACTCCGTGGCCATGGTACCTGGCCTCTGTCGATTGCATAGTCTGTCATTTGAACTGGTTCCGTGTGCATACGGCCGAGCCTCATCCAATGGGTGCGTCTCTGTCGATTGGACGGCGCCTGTGGCTGTCTCTGTCCCAGACAGATCCTCCATCGGCCGGATCGGTTCTCTCCCTACCGGATCGCATTATCTACGCGATGGTTTCTCTCTTTCGGATCGGTTCCCTGTCAATCGTATACGCTCCGGGTGTACAAGACGGCCTCGGGGTATCAGGAGGATATACCAGTTCCCCATGGCCGACAGCCCAGGCTCGCAGTGTCTGTCTGCCGCTGGCTTGGGTGATGGCGTGTATGCTTAATAGTAGCCCAGAGTCTGGGGTACGGCCTGGTGTTTGATCCCCGGGTTGGTCCAGAATCCGGATATCGGCCGGGATGGATGTCGGTGCCGTCGATCCAGTGGCCTGACGCTACAACAGTGCCCAGCGCCCCAGTGGCCAAGCGTTGCCCCACTCCGGGTGTGCTCCGGCATCTGGGCGATCCCCGCCGCTTCAACACTCGACTCGACGACCCGCTCGCTCGTTCGATCACCACGCTCGAATGAATCCTCCTCTCCCCGGCCCTCCGTCGAAGCCTCGTCTCCCGCCGACGAGCCTCGAAACCGACGACAGCCCTCAATCGTCACCCTCCAACGGAAAATCCTCCATCGCCCAACCACCCCCACCACCATGACGATAAACCAACAGCCATCCGGCCATGTGCCCCTCCCCCTCCCGCACCCACACACACCCCCGCCGCCGCCGCCGCCGCCTGCAGACATCATCATCTGTACAACACACGCATCCACACCCGCTGACCCGCCCCCAACCACCTCCCCTCCTCCCCGACTCCCGACTCCTCCCCGCACCGCCAGCTGGCCCGTCGCGTCCACCCCACCCCGCCCTCGACTTGTTTCTCCCCGCCCACCCTCTTTCCCTTCCTCTCCTGCCGTCTATCCGAGGACGCGCTGCACAAAAAGTCGGGCCCACAGGGCGAAATCCCGAACCCCCCCCCTTCCCCTCCCGGCTATCACCCAGTCCAGCCCTACGCGAGCTCCCCCTCACCAACGATCTCACGGATAGAACAGCCAAGCCCATCCTCCGGCACCGAGTACTGCCGTGATGAACCCGTCGGGGATTTAATCGCCCAGCTGCAGCCCGTGTTCCGCCCTGCTCCTTCAACCTGGCCCAGGCCGCACGTAGCCGGCGTCCTCATCCTGACGGAGGGGCGGACCGGTCGTGGTCAGCAGGAATTATGGCCATCTATCTGGCTGGGTGCACGCCCCCCACCCCAACAACCGCGACAGCGAACATGGTCCCACCCTCAGGCCTCGGCCATGCTGCCATGCTGCCCTGAGCATCTCAGATTCCCAATCCCATTCTCCTCACACCCGCCCGGCTTTCCCACCCTTGCCGGCATACAGATAGGGGCCTCTCCAGGGCCTGGCAGGACCGGGCAGGCCGACTGGAAACTGCCAGATGCCAATCCACAGGTATCAAAGTCAGTCCGGTACCAATCAGCTTTCCAATTCGTTTCATTCATTTGCCGAATCTCTTTCGTCGCTTTTTTTGTTGCTGGTCAATGAGACTGTCTGGCTGACTGACTGACTGGTCCGGCGAATTATCCGGTGACGGATCCGCTCCACCGTGTCCCCTCCTCTCTTCTAAAAGCCCACCACCGAGTCCCATGTCGAGGAGATGGGAAAAAATGAGAAAAAATGCCCGGTCCTCAGGTCTGCCCTCGGCAGAGAAATAGAATCGCAAAGTGGGCGTTCCCGGCCACCGGCTGGATCAACAGCCATCAACAAAATGGAAAAACTAGGGGATCCTGAACAGAGAGGAAAGGGTCCCAGGCCCCGTTTTCGGTCGTTGAAAAAAAAAAGCCTGTCCCGCTCCTCCTCATGTGTGACTGCCCTATCCGGCCCCCGCCCCCCCCCCACCATCCCCTGCCGTCTCCGACCAGCAGGGATTGCATCGCCCCTGGATGAGGCAGCGCCCCATGCCATCTCTACACCATCACTGGCCATGTCCTTCGACCCCAGTCAGCCAGTCGAGAGGAGTAGGCGCGTACTCTTGCCTCGTCACCTGTCCGTCGGCCCTTCTCCCCCCTGGAGAGCGATGAACCAGATCACAATCCGCTGGGCTCGAGAAACAAGACCTACACTCGACAAGAGCCAGAGGGCCCTCCCCGTGCGCCCGGAAGCCAGTGGAGGGTAGGGTGGAATGATGAGGGGCAGTGAGAATGGAAAGAAAACGAATTAGAAAACAGAAAGGCGGAGAGGCAGAGCCGTAGTAGCAGTACTTGAGCAAGGGGTCAAAAACAGGGGTATTCGTCGTCCATTGTCGTCCACACATTCTGTCCCTCGTGCCATCAGCCGATAACCAACCACAAGGCGCGCTGTTGCCAACCCAACTGCCGTAATCGAGAGTGATGCAGATCAGGAGATCAGGAGGGGGGAGGCAGAACAAAAAAAACAAGCCCCGGACCAGCGCAACAAGGGTTGCCATCACTGCCGTGGAAGAGATAGCTAGCATCACTTCGCGACGCTTGCCCCCCCCCCCGGTCCCCGTCGCCACATTTGGCGATACAGGAGCCGGAATCAACCCTTGATTTTTTCCTCTCTCGCCGTTGCCGCCGCTGCCGCCGCCGCCGCCGCCGCCGCTGTCGTCGTCGTTCTGGCTCTCTTACTCATTGGCGCCTCGCCGGCCGCGTCTGACTTTCGCTTTGTGCCCGCCGTCATCATGGGAGGAACAGGCGCGGGCGCGGGCGCGGCCGTGCTGGTGGCGGCGGATGCGATGGCGGCGTGTGCGGCCTGCGCACCGCGGCCCCGCTCCCTGGCCTTGGGTGGCGCCTCCGGGCTGTCGCCAGGTCCGCCGTCGCCCTCTGGCGCGCTGTTGCCGTTCTTGTCTCGCTCCAGCGCCTGCACCTCGTCTGCGGTAAGGAAGCGGCCGCCGGGCCCGCGGGGCCGCCGCATCGCGTGGTTGTGTCTCGACTCGTGCAGGTACGGCTTCCGGCCCTTGTTCGTGAGCCGGAGCTGCTCCTCTAGTCTTTGCCGGGCCACGCGCCGCTTGAGGATACGGTGGAACTGCTTCGCGTTGACGTACAGGGGCGACTCCTCCGTCGCCGCCGAGGGCGGCGGCAGCATCTCGGGCGACTGGGGCCCGCCGCCGCCGCTCGACCGGGCCCCGCCCGCGTGGTTGATCATCGCCTGGTGTCCGGAGATGCTTGGGCTGGTGACCTGGCTCATGCGGCGGGCGTCTGCCGATACCTGCGGTGACCGGGGTACCTGGCCGTCTTCCTTGCCGGCGCTGCCGCTCATCCTCGGCGACGTCTGGGGCAGGCCGTCGGGGCCAATGTACGACTGGTAGCCGGTGCCATGGCCCGACGCCGCCGCCGTGGCGGCTATTGCTGCAGCCTGGAGCTGCGGCATGTACTGCTGCAAAGTTTGATGCGAGTACTGGTTTGGATACATGTTGTGGCTCTGGGCCTGAGTGGCAGCCTGGTGCTGCTGCTGCTGCTGGGGGGGTTGCTGCTGGGTGGCCAAGACCGGCGACGACTGAGAGGCGGCGCCGCCGCCGTGTTGGTGGTGGATGCTATGGCTGGACGGCGACGTGATGCCGTTGCTCGCACCCGAGGATGAATACGTTGGGTGCGGCTGTTGCTGCTGCTGGGGGTATTGAGCGTACTCCATCATGGTGAGTGGATTTTCGGGGATGCGGGTGCGGGTGCGGGTGCGGGGGGGGCAGCAGGGGAGCGAGCAAGAGAGCAAGAGAGAGAGTGGAGAGGAGGGAGGGAGACAGGGGAGAAGGACGAGCAGGGAAGAGAAGGGGAGTTAAGGCGGGGGAGAGAGTGGTTCGCGATGAGGCTATCTCGACCGGTACGTGCTTGCAGGAGTGGTGTGTGCGTATGGTGCGTATGAGTATGAGTGATGGATGGGTGGGTGGTGGTGTGAGGTAGGTTGTCGCGTCAGTGCGGCAGAACAGAGCCAATGGGGACGAGTTTATTTTCCCTTGGGGGAGGTCCGCGCCGTGGAGTCCGGGGTTTTGTGGAGCTGGCAGCCGCGCTGTCTGTGGTGTATGACGAATAGTCTGGCTGGGCCGGTCTCGCTCGCCCCCCTGGGCCAGGTGTGGGACGTGACTTAAGGTGTTTGGGTCAAGGGTCAAGGTTGGGCACGTTGGAGGGGGTGGTCCTTGTCGCGCGTGTTGTGCCGTATGTTAGGCAGCCAATCTGGAGACCATGCGTTGATGAGCTGGCAGGCTGATAGGCAGCCGCAGTGGCAGCGGCCGCGGCCGCGGTGGTGGTGGTGGCAGTGGTGGTGTCAGGAGCCCGAGCCCGACCACGGCATATGCAGCTTGATGTAGTTCCTCTGGGGGAGAAGGGGGGGCAGCGGGCCAGCACGATTTTGGGTGGCTGAGTTGTCACGATCTTGTCAGCCACGTGAGGGTGGCCAGGCAGGGCCGGGGGGGAGCCTCAAGGAGGATTCCGAGTGATAAGGGAATGCCTACCTACTACTCTTTTTCCCCCGCGAGGTGGGATCAGCCAGAGCCGGAC
>JAOYNC020017379.1:0-15627 GCA_025802115.2 Bertia moriformis
TCATATACCTACCCACATATAATTACCTCCCTTACCCTCACTCTTACTCTCACCCTCACCTTAACCCTCACCTTTCAGGCATAGTTTAGGGAGAGGCGGGCGGCAGACGGGAGGAGCGAGGAGGGAGTGAGGGAGTGAGGGAGAGAAAAGTGCCGAGTGTTTGATGCCGACTCCAGTATAGTCCAGATATCGGGGCTGGAGGGGGGCAGCAAGTTGATGAGGGTCGATGGTGTTGGTGGGCGGCTGGTGGCGGCTGCGGATGCGGCTGCGGATGCGGCTGCGGATGCGGCTGCGGCTGAAGCTGCAGGCCGACCCGGCCCCGCTTTTCTTTGCGATCTGCTGGAGGGCTCTAGCGCGGACCATGCTCCCCTTCTCCCTCTCTCCTCCCAACTATCTTGTTAACACGGTGGGATGGCGTGGCCTTGCAAAGGTGATTGTGAATGGGGGGCTCCCCTCGCCGGCTCACGCGGGGAGAGTCCTCGCGGTAGCGTTCTCCAGACCACAGACGGGGCCGGCCGTGCCTGCCGTGGACAAGCGCGCCCGATGGGAGAGGAGGGAGGAAGTAGACAGGCCGGTCCTGCATATGAGATGGGCCCGATATTGTATCACCGGCGGCGGAGTGCGGGGACGGCAAGACTCGATTCCGGAAGATGGGCGTCAGTCGCGGCCACCGAAGGTGGAGTGCGAGGGGCAGTGGTAGCGCGCATCGCCGCTGCATCTAGAGCGCCTGGGCGCATTGCCGCTGGATCTATAGTGCGGCGGGGGCAGCAGCGGTCATCGTCGCTGCTTATGTAGAGAGGGGAGGCCAGCGCTCATTGCCACTGATTCATTCTGTCAGCCAGGCTGCCGGCTCCGACCGGTTCTCGTCCAGTAACCGTCGGCTGATCGCGAACCTCGGTTGCATATCTGAAGACCGCCGAGAACGACCCCCAGAAGAGGAGGGGCAGGGAGGGCAGCGCCCATCGCTACCAATTCATTCTATCGTCAGTGCTGCCAGGTGCCGACCCGTCCTGGTCTGGTCACGATCTATTGATCTCGAACCTCGAATGCGAATCGGAAGACGGCCAAGAATGACCCTCAGAAGGCGGAAGCGGGCAGGGCAGGGCAGAGCGCCCCCCCCCCCCGGGATAGATCGAGTGGTCGACCCTCAGGCCAAAGAAGACGCACGCCGGGCAGCAGCAGGTCCTCCTCCTCTTCGGTAACCAGCCGCAATCGCGTTTGTGATAATCGGGGATATCAGGATATAGGGCCAGGAGGGTGAATTGGCATTCGGACATGAGACTAGGACAGCGTGAGTGTCGTTGTTTGCGATGGTGCTGGTCCGGCAGCCTCTCCTTCCCCCCTCACCCTCTTACCTTCCCTCGGCGCTTCCCCGACCAATAATTCAGCATCCTCTGTGGCACAATTGGCTAGCGCGTCAGACTGTTAATCTGGAGGTTCGTGGTTCGAGCCCACGCAGAGGAGTTTTTTTTTTTCCTTTCGCTTTCTGATTTTCATTTGCTTCATCAATCTTGCGATCTACTGCGCGCCGATGTGTTATTTTTAATTTACATTCTTCATACTAGAGCCGCAGAATGGATGCAGATCTGGTGGGGTGGTTTTTTGCTGTCCCGGCTCCTGCATACGAGATGGCTCACCTATTGCAGGCGGCATGTTTCTTGCAGCCCCTTCCAGATATGGAGCAAACCTACTCCAGCGATCTCCTGCGTTATGTACTTTCTTGTATTCCTTCTTCCGGCCCCGACGTCAATCGCAGCCAGATGTGTTTTTGCCGTCTTCACTTCCTGCGATCTGCCGGCCGGAGCAGACAGACCTACCGAACCGCATCTCTTCTGCGTTCTCCACTCGTCGCCATTACTTGCTTATTCAGATCCCGATGTATCGCAGCCAGAAGACCACTTTTGTCGTCCGTGCTTCCTATATGATTTGATTCCATTTAACGTGACCGGCGACTGGCGAAACCAGCCGTGCTTCCTATATACCGCATAGAGCCGACCTATCGAGCCCGCATCTCTTCCTCGCCGTGTACTTCTCCGTGCCACTTCATCAGATCCCAAGATCTCTCGCCGGCAGATATTTTTGCCATTCTCTACTTATTGCATGAGGTCGATTACCTCGAGACGGTTTGGGGTATGGTTTGCGTTCTTGCCTCCGATCCTCCCACTCGTGACTTGGAGCCCCGAATGCGGACCTCGGATCCCCCTCACATGCGCCCCGAAAGCCGAGCCCTGTGAAACCAAGGTGGCACCCTCGCTCGCTCGGCCACCCCCCAGTCCCTCACATACTCCCCGTGAATCCCAGACGGCAACGGCATCCCGCCCTTGGCCATGTCCCCCCTCGCATGCGCCCCGCGGAACACCTCGCGCCTGGTCGAGCGGGGCCGTCGCAGGGCACCAAGCTTGCGGAAGCAGCAGCAGCAGCACCGGAGAGCCCTACCCGCCGCCACCCCCCCGCCCCCTCACGTGCGCCCCGTGAAACCCGAACGGCACTGGAAACCCGCACTCGGCCCTGCCGACCTCGCGCATCGTCCGCGCATCCAGACACAACAGATAGCTCCGCTCCCCGCGGCCGTCCAAGACCACGCTCAGCAGCACGCCGTCGTCTTCGTCCCCGGTCCCGCCCCCCTCCGCCGGCCGAGCCACAAAGATCGGCTCCCCCGGGGTGTGGCCGTCCGGCCCAGCCCAGAACACAGCTTCGCGCCTGTCCATGTCGGTCTTGACGAGCGAGTCCATCAGGATGGCGCTGAGACCCCGCGCCGCGCCCGAGTAGACGTAGCGGGCCCGCCGGGTGGAGAAGGCCGGGTTGATCGTCGGCAGCTCGCCGACGTGCGGGGCCGGGATCCGCACGATACGCTCGGCGGCGGCGGCGGCGGCGGCAGCGCCTGAGAGGCGGCCGGAGCCCGCATCCGGATCCGGCCCGGGAAGGCCGAGTCGGTACCGCACCAGCTCCGGCAGGGCGGTCCGGTGGCGCTGGCCTTCGGACCAGAACCGCTCCCCGCGCCCGTCGCGGTTCAGGACGTTGTCGTAGTAGAACGCGTGCATGATGTCGTGATTGCCGTACTCGACCACATCGGCGAAGATGCTCTGCCCCTCCTCGAACGCGTTCACCGCGTGGAAGAAGAACCCGGCCGGGCTCTCGAACCGGGCCACGACCCCGCCGCCTCCCCGCCGGTCGACCACGAACCAGCGGCACCGGTCGACCCGGCCGTCAAACGGCAGCATCGCGTCGAGCAGGTTCCGCTCCCACATGATGCGCAGCCCCGCGAGCCGGTACCGCGCCGCCGGCAGGCAGAGCACCACGAAGTTCTCGGTCAGGAACAGGCTGTGCACGTAGCACGGGGGCGCCGGGGCCGGGTCGCCGTCGCGGATCTCGGCCAGGATCTCGGTCTCGCCCGTGTCGGCGCGGAGCCGGAACACGCGGTGGACCGCGACTCGGCCGAGCCGCGTGTTGAAGTTGAAGAAGTCGCCCGTGGCCGGGTCGCGCTGGCCGTGCGCGGCCGAGAGCGGGCCGTTCAGGGCCGGGTGCAGGGCCGCATGCCTGGTGACCGGGCCGGCCGGCTCGAGCGTGTCCGGGCTGACGCGCAGCATCACGGCCGCGTCGGTGCTGAGCCAGAGGTTGGACGGCATCGAGGACGCGTGGGGACCGGCCGAGGCCGGCTGGCGCCTACCAAAGTCGGGTAGGTTCGGGTGTACCACCACATCGACGTTGGGGCATGGAAAGTCGGGCCGGAAAACGCTGGCGACCTTGGCGAACAGGCCGACGCACGGGTCGGCGCGCTGCGCAAACGTCATGCCGGGGTTGGTGCCTTCCCGGCGTATGTGGTCCATCAGCTTCTCGGCCTGGCGGCGGGACGAGTACGTGACCCTGGCCGACGACGACAACCCATCCCCGCCGCTCCCCTCTTCTTCCGGTGGGAGGATGTCGAAGCGATGCGAGTGGGCAAACCCGTCGAACCAGTGCGAGACTCGGAACTCGCCACGAGCCGTGTCTGCAAGATGGCTGAGGCCAGGCCCGGTCCGGAACAGGGAGCCGGCCGCCCAGGCCGGGATCGTGCCGGTGACGGGGAGCGGGACCGGGCCGCGGTGCTCAACCAGGACGTCAAACTGGGTGACGGGTCAGCGTGTCAGCCGGGAGCAGGGTCGTCTGGTAGGGCAGGGAGGTTGGGGGCAGAGAGAAGGGGACCACTCACGCCGGCCTCATCCGGCCACTCCTTGAAGCGCAAGTCCAGGAGGTTCTTGCTCGCCTCGGCCGTGTCCGCCTCCTCGTCAGCGGCGGACCGGACAAACGGCTCGCCGGGTGCAGCGGGCGTGAGCATGATGGGAGGGGGAGGGGGGAGGGGGAGTGAATGGCAGCGAGCAAGTATCTCTCGGGGAGGGCACTTTTGGGTGTTGTTGTTGTCGAGTGACCGATTATCCGTCCTTGGCTAGACAGAGGAGGGGAAGTGTGTGAACAAAAAGGCCGATCTCAAGTACAGAAAAATAAGATGGTCAAGGGCACACTGACACACAACACTCAGACACATTCATACAAGGGGCATAGAGAAACGGCCTGTCAACTCGGCTGATTGTATACTCGACTCCCTGAGTGAAAGCCAAGGATCTGAGTGAAAGCCAAGGATCGACCTCCCTATCGGAAATATCGCCGCGGGACATTCCCGCTCGGGAGGCGGCCTCGCCTCGCTACTTAATTGACAGTCCAAATATCCAAACGGGAGATCGCAGGACCGAGTCTCAAGCGAGAGCCAGTCGGAAAGGGTCGGCACCGTATAGACAGGCTGCGGGCGGTGGCGCCATCTCGGCGCAAGCTGAGACCAGCAAGCCCGGCGCTGCTCTGCTGCCGCTGCCTCCGCCGCAAACGGGCCAGGTCGGTGATGCGTGCGAGGGCGGAGGCGGCAGCTCGGTGGCCGACGACTGATGCCGAGGCGTTTATATGAACCCGGCCGCGGGGAGCACGGTCCAGGGGGCATCATAGTGCTACGGCAGAGCGGCCCTCTTCCGCCAGCCGCGGCCTCTGATTGGCATGGACATGGCGAGACAATGCGCGCGCGAACGGCGCCGCTCCTGGCAGACGGATATAAAAGCCAGCCGGCGTTGCATGCACATGGTGTCCTTCGTGCGTCGCTCATCTGGAAGGCATCCCTGCCGGCGCCATCGGTCTCGCTTGGTGCCCGCCAATAGGGTCGAGGCGGGCCGATGTGAGGGGGATCGTAACGGCGGCAGGCGCTAGATCCGGGAGAGGGGGGAGGGGGCGGGAAGCGGTCTGCTCAATGAGAGGGGCGGATAGCCGAGGGAGGGCGGGCCGGGTGATGTCTCGGGAAGCGAGGGCTTGGCCATACCTACCCTCCCACGCCGATCACCGTTGATTGTCGGCCTGGATTACTCGTGCTCGGGCTCCTCCTACCTTGGCCACTGGCCATATTTTTATCTTTTGCTTTTCGCGCCGTCGGCCGCTCGGCGGGTTCTGGCCCGATCCGAGCATGGGAATTGCGGGAGGGCGGCGCGGAGGAGGGGCACGGGGCATGGGGGATGACACCCTGACCCGGCTTGCGCTTATTTTTTCCACATTCGCCTTAGTTTGTTCGCATGGGCTCGTCGGCTGAGATTCCGTCGTATTGGGGAGGAGGACCACGCGGCCGGTTTCAAGGAATAGGTAGGGGTTCAATCCAATCTAAGAGGAGAGTCAATTCGGGTCGGCCGAGGTCGCCACCTGTTTGATGATTTGCTGCCGGTCACCATCGCCACCACCAATTCATCCCATCTCCCTGGGCACCGCAAGCAGCCTTAGCTCTGAGCGGGGGAGACGTCTCTCAAGGGTATTTCTTCCCTTAATGAATCTCTGTAAATGTCGGAATACCAGCCTGGCGCCGATGCCAGTCGGGTTTTCCTGATGGTGGTCGAGCTGGAAGCCGGGCACCCGGGGTAGGGACCCATGGAGCAGCTCATCATGTCATGTGACCTGCGATCCCTGCCCCTCGCAACCTCGTCTCCACGTGGCGTGTGTGGCGGTAGGTAAACAACATCCATTTACACCACCATTCACCACCACCACCATCCTCCGCCATCCGCCTCCGCCGCCATCCCTCGTTTGATTTGATTCTATTTAACGTGACCGGCGACTGGCGACCGCCATCCCTCGTTTCCCTGCCAGCTCCGGTAAAATGGCGTCCACCGCCGAGCCAGCCCGATTATCCACCACCTCCAAAGCCAAGCCGTCTTCCAGCACCGCCAAATCCTCCGCCTCCTCCACCGTCAAGTCTTCCACCGCCAAGTCTTCCACCAAGTCCTCCAAACCCAAGGCCTCGGCCAAGTCGGCTTCGTCAAAGTTGGCCTCGTCAAAGCCCAAGACCCGCGATGCCCCCGCCGCATCCAATGATGCCGATGCCAATGCCAAAGTCCACAAACTCTCTCTCAAGGGTAGCGCCAAACTCGTGGCCGAATTCGTACGCCCCCCCCGTCTCCCCCACATCTCACCTCTCCCTCTTGCTGACCCCCGCCCCGCAGTTCCACTACTCCATCCACACCATCCTATTCCAACGCGGCGTCTACCCCGCCGAGGACTTTACCGCGGTGAAGAAGTACAACCTCAACATGCTCGTCTCGTGCGACGACCAGGTCAAGGCCTACATCAAGAAGATCATGTCCCAGCTGGACCGATGGATGGTCGGCGGCAAGATATCGCGCCTCGTCATCGTAATCACCGACAAGGACACGGGTGAGAACGTGGAGCGGTGGCAGTTCGACGTGGATATCTCATCGCCGCGGGGGGGCCGGGCCGCCGCCGCCGTCGCAACAGCCAGATCCGAGACTGGGGCCGCCAGTCAGGAGCCGGACCAGACTGGAGATGACGAGAACTTGGCGCCGCCCGAGCGGGCTGCAACAGCGAAAGAAGGTGGGGAGGGGCAGGAGGCGGAAAAGTCGGAAAAGGAGATACAAGACGAGATCGCCGCCATCTTCCGGCAGATCACCGCGTCGGTCACGTTCCTGCCCCAGCTGCAGGGCGACTGTACCTTCAATGTGCTGGTCTATGCCGACGCCGACTCGGATGTGCCGGTCGAGTGGGGTGACTCGGACGCCAAGGAAATCCGTGGCGGAGAAAAGGTGCAGCTGCGCGGGTTCAGTACAGGCAACCACCGGGTCGGAACGATCGTGAGCTACCGGCTGGCGGAGTGATGGGGGTGCAGCTGTGAACTGGTAACTGGTTTTCACGGGGGAGTGGCGGCAGTGACGAGAATGACGGCAGTGACGAGCGGCCAGCTGGTCGGTCAGCTCGTGGCGAGTACGGATCCCGGAATCCAGCAGAAGGATACCAGTCAGCTGCTGCCAAGGCATGGTGGCAGCTGACTGATATCCTGGTGCTCTGGATAATCATCAGAGTCCGAGCAGCCGCAAATCTAAAGATCGATTCCCATCGACGTACGTCCGCTATCCAGGTTTCAATTTTGGGCCGCTCTTGGTACGGAGCGATGGTCGGCTCTCTCCGGAAGCGAGAGAAGGGAAGGTAAGCTCCTTCGGGTCACCTGCGTGCTCGGAACATACTGGAACTGTGAATAATCAATCTCGAGGAAAAGCTACACGGCTCGCGCCTGCGCCCACCCATGCAGTCAGCGTGCCCGGCCCCTGATCAGCTGCGGTCCTATGGTCCACTGGCACCGTAGTTTCTCTCGCGCATGCATAAATCTATTTGACCCTGTCGGCCAGACTGAAGCCGGCTTCATTTTCACCCATGCCTTCTTGCGCCTCTGCCGACTGGTCCGCCAAGGCATATCTAGTCCCTGCTGAGGGACGGCACCAACTGCTGCCGCGTGCCGCGGCCTCCTCCAGCTGACGACCATGATCACGACGCCCCCTCTACCCTCTTGAAAAAGTACAAGTACGCAAACTTGCGCATCTCCTCAAAGTCAACCGCCTCGACCACCTTTTCGTCGTTGAACAGAACCCACGCCTCTCTGGTCTGGCCGCTGCCCTCTTCCTTGGGCAGATTCTTGCGGATGAAGGCGACGTAGTGGCTAGAGATGGACCCTGTTAGCCCGGCCGGATCGGCATTATATGGATGAGCACGTCATCACAACTCACCCCGCATGGATGCTCGTGCCCTTGTGGCACGCAATCGACTGCAGTTGAAACATGGCCGGCAGCCGGGCGCTCCCCGCCAGCTCTCCGGAGTTACGTTCGGTCTTGGCCGGCCCGGCCTCGGGCTCGCCTGCGGCCTCGTCAATGACCCCCTGATCATCCGGGTGGCTGAATAGCCATTCGACCGCTCGCTCGACGTGGCCATTCGTCTCCCGCAGCGCCTTGCGGGTCTGCGGCGCCGAGAAGCCCATACTGCAGAGGATCTCGATCTTTTCCGGATCGTCGCCCGCGCCCGCACCCGCGCCGGCGCCAGCGCCCGGCAGGAGCAGCGGGGCGTCAATATCGGGATCCTCGAGGTGACTGAAGAGCCACTCCATGGCCACCTCGGCGTCGGCGCAGTTTCCGGTCGCGTGCAGCGCCTTCTCGCACCGGTTGCGAGGGAATCCCATGGCCTCGAGCTGGGCCAGGGCGCCCTCGTGAGGCACAAACGCAATCTGGTCGGCGGCGGAGGCGGCGGCAGTAGAGGCCGCGACCGGCTCGTCGTCTGGGAGCTCCTCCTCGCTGGGCCGCCGGCCCGGTGACAGGTACTGATCAAGTGAGAAGGGCCCGTCCGGGACCATGAGCGGGACGTCGACCTTGATGGGGACCCAGTTGACCATCGTCATCTTGCGCGCATTGACGGCCAGAACGCCGGGGAAAGTCTTGAACAGGACCCGCTTCGTGAACCCGGCCCGGCTCTTGCAGGAGGCGCACGTCAGCTCGACCCTCTCCATGCCGGTGAAGTTGTCGAGGCACTCCTTCAGCGACACCACCCGGTACGTGTCGGCCGGGCTCTCGGCCGGCTCGGCTCCCTCGACCGGCTCGGCCGGCGGCGCCTTCTCCAGGGGCACGTCCACCGATATGTTATCCTGTTCCGTGGTCGAGTAACGGACCCGGCTGCATCCCATGCACTGCAGCCGCTGCTCCGTGACGAAGCGGAATATGCGGGTGGGATCCGGGTGCTCGGCCGTGTGGCGGGACCGGGTGATCATTTTGACCAGGTGCTGCAAGAACTCAAACGCGTCCTGCTGGCGCATCGTCGAGAACTCTTCGTGGCCGCGGCCGATCAGGTGTTTCAGCATGGCGGGGGCGAGGCCCCGCTGGTGTTCCAGCAGCACGTCCGGATCCGCAGCAGAGTCGGTGCCGGCGGAGCGCGTGTACGGCTTGGAATACCGGCCGGAGCAGAGGCCATCCGCAATCTTGCGAAGCTGGGTCTCGAGGTCGGCGGCCGGATCCTGGGTTGTGGGTGCCGGTCCGTCATCTGGCCGATAGTATCGATCTCGAAAGGCCGGGAGGTCGAGCAGGCACTGCACCACGCTGGCCATGTAGCAGCTGTTTCCCAAGTTCCGCAGCCCGGTCAGGCCCGGGCCGAAGACGGGCACGAGCGTCTTGCCGTCCTCGGTCGTCATGCTAAAGTCCCACTTGAGATTCTGCTCGATCTGCATCTCCGTCAGGCTCTTCTCCGTCTTTTGCCGCTCGGCCAGGATGATGCCCCAGTGGGCCAGGTGGACGGCCAGGTCCGCGTCGACGCGCTCCTCGTCGCATCGGTAGCAGTACACGTCGGCCGTGCCCTCGGACGTGATGGAACCCAGCTTGACGGCGACGCCGTGGCCGGACTCGTTCGCGTGGGCCAGGCCATGCGAGTTGCCCTCGACGCCGCCCATCTGGCGCCGGCCGCAGCCCAGGTTGCCGCATTCGAGGCATAGCCACAGATTCTCGCCCAGGTCGCAGCCGGCGCAGTGGGCCAGCTGGCCGGACCGGATGACGCGGCCCGGCTCGGCCTGCTGCAAGGTGAGGATATGCTCGCAGCTGGTCAACTCCAGCTCCCAGGCCTTGACCTCCTCCTTGCGGGCGAACGTGTTTGCCGTCATGACGGCGCGCACGGTGGGGGCCAGCAGCGGGTCGGCCGGGTCGAGCTCGGTGGCGCACTCGAGGCATCGGGCCTTGGTGGCGGTATCGTACCGGTCCTCCTCCGACTCGGCCGCTATCGCGAGCTTGGACATCTTGGCCGGCGGCTCATCGCGCTCGACCACCTTGAGGGTGCGGCGGACGTTGAGCACGATGGGGTGGGCATGCTGGACGGCGTGCAGGGTGGCGTGGGCGCGGTGGCCGACGCAGCCGCCGTTGAAGCAATGAAGGCAGACGTCGAGGCCATCAGGGTCGTCCTAAGAAGGTTAGAGTCAAAGGGGCCGTCGAGCCGGCCCTCCGGGGGGCAAGGATGGGGTCGAGACTTTTCTCTCTCCTCTCTCCTTTTCTCTCCTTCTCTCTCTCCTTCTCTCTCTCCTTCTCTCTCTCCTCCTCTCTCCCCTTCTCTCACTCACAATCGAATCAAAACATTGCGTACAGTCCTCCCGGTAGACGGACGCGGCGGGGCCGGGGGGGGTCAGCGACGCGGATGCGAGATGGGAGCACGCCATGGCGATCTCGATGAAAGGGGAGATACAGGCCGAGTGCTCGAATGGAGTCGAAAATAGCAGCAGTGTGCTATGTGGTGCAGCAGCTGCTCCCTTGGGCGGTTGAGCAAACGGTTGGCCGTCAGAACTCGACGCGGGGCAGCTGCCGATCAGCTCTCTGCCAGGCCCCTTGGCGGGAGTGCAGCGGGCAAGTGCGGGGCTCTACCAGACCGGGTGTACCTTCCAGCCAGTGTCCAGCCGTAAAGGTGCCTGAAAAGGTACCCGGCCATCTTGGATTACTGTCTCAGCCGACGCCGGATGGCGGCAGTTGGGGCAGTCCGAAGGGGTGCTAGAAGAACCGAGTACTATTATCCAATCGAGCCTGGCTGGTCTCCAAACTAAACCGGCCCGAGATGGCCAGTCAGGAGGCACACCTTGCCCTCTCCTCGTCAGCGACTGGACACGGTAGGCCGGCTCTGCCCTCGTCAGCGGCCCGACACGGCAGGTCGGCTCTGCCCTCGTCGGCGGCTCGACACGGCAGCGAGTCGCTAACCTCGTCGGCGACTCGTCACGGCAGCACGCTCCTGTTTTATCCCTTTTACGTTTTCGCTTATTCCGCTGGGCGGCAAATCGCGAAGCTACTGGATTTCGCCGGGACCATCCCGGCCGCGCTCTGCTGCCATGGCGGGGTGGAGCCCTTTGGCGTCGGGATGTCGGGGGGCCGCGGGGATGAAATTTCTTCTCTCGACTCGGCCTCATGTCGGACCTTTCTATATATTTTCCCTGTTTTTCTCCTTCTCCCCCCAGCGGACCTCAGCGGACACATGCGGGCCTCGGCGGACCTCGGCGGACACATGCAGCAGCAGTGCAGGCACCTGACGTGGTGCTGACGAGACCAGCGACCATGGCATCGCTTGCCTGCTGGCTGGTGACTCGGCTCGGTCCCGAAAAAGACAAGGCCTAGGAGGGGGCATGGCGAACCCTGGAATTGGTGGCCAGATCCCCGAGCTTCCAGTTCTAGAAGCCGGGCCGGCGGACCTGGCCCAATGGGCGAGGCCCGCGAGGCCACCCCGGCGCTCTGCTCGGCCGAATCCTCACACCGCCACGGCACGCACCCTTCTCTCCTCTGCCTGCGTGACCGACGGGCCGACATTGGTGGCGGGTGCAACGACGATCACCACCACCGCCACCACCACCCGCTATCGCGTCAAAATTGCCCAGGTCAGACCCCGAGACAAATCAGCCAACCGCGTAGACCCGGACCGGGCCTCGGCCACATGACGGAAAATTAAGCCCGTTCTAGCCTCGGGAGAGCCGAGCCACCCGCCACCTCACGGCCGCTGCCTTTCTGCAGTCACAAGACCCCGTCCTCGCGCTCCCCTCCTGCGACAGTGGGAGGAATTTCTTGTCTCGAAAAAGCCGAGATTAGACTCGGGTCCCAAATTGAATATTGGCTGCTGGTAGCTGTTATACGGCCAGTCGTTGTCGGGCCGCGTGGGTCGCACGAGTCTCATGATGTCATTGGCCACTTAATCTCGGAAGCGATCGGCCGATCAAGGAGAAAAAGGTAAGCCGCCACCACCAGCTCTCTTCCATTCGCCTTTTTCCTATCTCTGTCTCGTGCCGTCCGGACATGTCTCCCATAGACTCGGCTCCACGAGATGTGGGCGTGAGATGGGGGGAAAGGAGGGGGGGACGAGGCCCAGAAACAGAGAGACAGCACTTGCGGGGTCTGTGGATCAGAGAGGGAAAGAGAGAGAGGCAGGCTCTGCAGTGCAGGGGCCAGCTATGCACACGCACACACCACGGGTACACTGACACACACCCCCCCTCTCCCCTCCGCCAGCTCCTACAAGAGGTAGCCCTCTTTTTGTTTCAATTTTTCTTCTGCGACCAAGCCCTCGGCCTCAGACAAGTCAGCCGCTCAGCGCGAGGGCGTAGTATTTTCGGCAGGTCACCACCTATACGGTTAGGTGTGGCTGTCCCGCGCGCACCGGACAGACACCGGGGCATCGCACAAGACCTGCCTGCCCCTTCCCCCTCCGCTTCCCCCTCCCCTCCCCTCCTCCGCCGACTCGCAAAGGCAGGTGTGCGTCTTTAGCTGCCCCCTCTCTACCCAGTTAACTACGTTTAGGTTAGTAGATAGGCTCGGTTCGGGCCAAGGCCCCATCCTCGCTCCTGCACGAGTCAAAGCTATTCTCCTCTTCCCTGCCCCATCGGGCCTTCCTCCGTTGCTAGCGGAGGAGCGCACCTCCCCCCCACATTCCGACCCCACGTGTGCCCTTCGCTCCTTCTCCGCAGTTCCTCCGGACGTCGTTTTTTTGCTTGTACTGATGCAGCAGGGTTCCTGGCCTCGGCAATGTGCAGAAGGCCCGCGTTCCTCGCGATCAACGACCCCACCACACCCACCAGCGCACGCGACCATTTCCGGGGGCGACGCCCACTGACATCGGTCGCCGTTTAAGAGCTGCTTCCCACCCGGCTCGGGCCAGCAGCCGTGCACGGTGTGCAGCATCAACAGTGTTTCGAGCGACAGCGAGGCTTGAGCCACACCTGGTCGACGTCTGGACATTTGTTTACCAGCATCATCTTACCCTACCACCGCATCTGCCAGCATCCGCCAGAATCAGCCATGAAGCCGGTGGCAATCAAGCGCGAGGGCCAGGCCGGAAAGGCCTGGCCCGCCGTTTTGATTGGCCTCTTTGCGGCGTTTGGCGGGATCCTGTTTGGATACGACACGGGCACGATCAGTGGCATTATCGAGATGGTGGGCCCTCTTCACTTCCGCCTCGGCCTCGCACCTCCGTCTCTCTCTCTCGTCTGATTATCCCTCTTTCTGACCCCCCCCCAGCCGTACTGGAAGAATGTCTTCAGCACCGGGTTCCGGGACACCACCGGCCATCTCAACGTGACCACATCCCAGCAGTCTGCCATCGTCTCGATCCTCTCGGCTGGCACCTTCTTTGGCGCACTGGCGTCGCCCTTTCTCGCCGATGTCATCGGTCGTCGCTCCGGCCTGATGCTGTCCACGTGGGTGTTCAACCTCGGAGTGGCGATGCAGACTGCTGCCCAGTCGATCCCGCTCTTCCTCGCGGGTCGGTTCTTCGCCGGGTTCGGGGTCGGCCTCATCTCGGCCCTGGTGCCGCTCTACCAGGGCGAGACTGCTCCCAAGTGGATCCGTGGCGCCATTGTCGGTGCCTACCAGCTTGCCATCACCATCGGCCTGCTGCTCGCGGCGGTGGTGAACAACGCGACCAAGGACCGTCAGGATACCGGGTCGTACCGGATTCCCATCGGGCTCCAGTTTGTCTGGGCCCTGATCTTGTTCTTCGGCATGGCCGTACTGCCCGAGACTCCGCGGTTCTGGATCCGCAAGGGAAATCTCGACCGGGCTGCTCGGTCTCTCAGCAGGCTCCGCCGGCTCAACGTCGACCATCCGGCCGTCCGGGCCGAGCTGGCCGAGATCCAGGCCAATCACGAGTACGAGATCGGGCTGGGCGAGCGCAGCGGCTACCTGGACTGCTTCCGGCCGCCGGTGCTCCGGCGCCAGCTGACCGGCATGGCGGTGCAGGCGCTGCAGCAGCTTAGCGGAGTCAACTTCATCTTCTACTACGGCACCAAGTACTTCCAGAACTCGGGTGTGCAGGACGCGTTTGCGATCCAGATGATCACGAACAGCATCAACGTGGTGTCGACGTTCCCGGGTCTCTGGGCCATCGACAAGTGGGGGCGCCGCCCGCTGCTGCTCTGGGGCGCCCTCGGTATGTGCGTGTCCCAGCTGCTGGTGGCCGTGCTCGGGACCACGACCATGAGCCAGGACGCGGCCGGTAACATGGTGGTCCTCAACCAGGCCGCCCAGAAGGCCGCCATTGCGTTTGTGTGCATTTTCATCTTCTTCTTCGCTTCCACGTGGGGACCGCTGGGCTGGGTTGTCACGAGCGAGCTGTTCCCGCTCACGACCCGCGCAAAGTCATTATCAATCACGACGGCAACGAATGTGAGTGGGCGGCGACGGACTCTTGATCCCTCTCTCACGCGGTGCCGGTTGACTGGATGGATACTTACTACGCCCCCCCCGACCCGCAGTGGCTTCTCAACTGGGCCCTGGCATTTTCCACCCCCTACCTGGTCGACTACGGAGCCGGGTACGCGAACCTGCAGTCCAAGATATTCTTCATCTGGTTCGGAGCGTGCTTCTTGGCAATCGGGTTTGTGTGGCTGTGCATCTACGAGACCAAGGGTCTGACCCTCGAAGAGATCGACCGCATGTACGGCGAGGTCGGCCAAGCCTGGCGGAGTGTTGGGTGGCGTCCGGCCCGGCACTCGGCCGATGGCGCAACCGGGAGCGGCAGCAGTCCGGGAGGGGTGATGGACGGCGGGGCCGGTGCCGGCAACGGCAAGGGTGGCGTCAGGGAGAAGGGCGGTCCGGGTGCGGCAGGGGAGGATGACGCGGAGCACCGAGAGACCGCATCGGCGTGAGGGAGGGACACTGGATCAGGAATCGGTGATCGGTCACATGGTCAAAAGGGGGAGGGCGGGGGGCGCTGAGCGGCAGATGAGATAATTCGGAGCTGGATGGCTGTTTATTGGGATGGGAACCGGGGATGGGGAATGGAGGGGGGCAGGCGGGGATCGGAGGGAGACAGGAAATGCGGAACGGCGGCGGGGATCGGAAGGAGGCAGGCAATGCGGAATGGCTGGCTGGCTGGCTGGCGGCTCTGCAGTCATATACCTACTCTAAGCACTCTTAGGACTACGCCCATTCTCGGGGGCAAATCAACATTCATGACTATTGTTCGATCCACACGCCAGCGGGGGATATCGGCCTGTCGTTTGGCAAAAGGGTGGTAAAAACTCGAGGCATTGGGGAAGGGGGGGGCGCTTGCTCAGTTGCCGTGTCGGGGACTGTAGCGGTTGGAATGGAAGATTGGGTTAGGCGGGAGAGGGGAGCACATGAGCAAGCTGAAAATTGGAGAGCAATGAACCCCTGCCTTGGCACCCCCGCAATGCAAGCCGGGCTTGACTGACAACGCCCGGTTCCTCACCCTCGACGTCAAAGGGGCCTTCGACGCCGTTATGCCCCGCCGCCTCGCGCATGCCATGAGGGAGCTAGGCTTCAACGACTG
>JAOYNC020017474.1:0-15622 GCA_025802115.2 Bertia moriformis
GAATCCTGAGCCCGAGTTGGCGCCGGCTGCGGCGACGGCGGCGCCGGCGCCGGCGAGGGGGCCGTCGGCACGGGGACGATGGACCCCGGGGGGCTCTGGGCAACGACCTTGGGGCCCTGGCGGGGGTAGAATCGGGCGTAGAAGATGGCTCGGATCACCGGGGGCTCCTCGCTTCTCTTCTGGCTCCCGGTCGTCTCCCGCGACCAGGGGGGCGATGGATCAGCTGGTATCTTGTGGAGGGGGGGGGGCGATCCCGACGGCGGCCTGGGGGCGGCGGCGCCGCCTGGCTGGCTCAGAGATGGGTGGTGGGGGAGGGGGGCGGGCTCGGTGGTGCGCCGGCTCGCGGCCGAGAACTGCACTCGGGAGGGGGCCATGACGGGGCAGGCCAGACCTGGCCCGGGCCACCCACGAGGCGGCGAATGATGGGGGATACGAACGCGAAAGCGGGGGTGGCCGGTTAGTAAGCAGTCGATTATGCGGCCCAGCCCCGCCCCAATTACACATTCGCTTCCACGCATCATCATCGACATCCCCTATCGTAGTCGATACCCCAGCTCGGTATCCAGGCTTCGGCCGGACCGCTACCGGCGTTGGATACCCACAGCACTGTACTTATAGAACTTACTATCATATAAATATGGACAGAATGGAGGGGGGAGGGCGCAAGCCCTTGATTCCTCGACGCAGTTCCGACCGCTAACTCGGCGGCTGGTCACCTTTTGAGCTGTACCGGATGGACGCTGGGGCATGATTTATAGTCTACACGCACGTCTTCCACGCACGCAGTCCCAGCGCGGCGAATCCCCCGATCATAAGCTCCCCCGCCCCGGCTTCTCCATCCGAATCACCTTGTCGCAGTTGAGCAGGCACAGCGGGTCCAGGGCCTGCTTGATCCGCCGCATCGCATCGACAGTGGACTGTCCCAGCTCGAGGGGGAGGTAGTCCCGCTTGACGAGGCCGACCCCGTGCTCGCCCTGTAGCCACCATGCGCGCCGTGGCGTGATCAGCATTTGCTCAGCGTAGCAGCACCCAAGTGGGCGCCCATGCCAGACGGACAGGAGGCAGACAGCCGACGGACGGAAGAACTTACGCTCACGGTCCCGTCCATCTCCACCACCCGCTCGACCATCCGGCGTACCAGCGCGTCGGCCTTTTTCCGTTCCGCGTCCGTATCGGCGTACATGAGGAGCACTGGTGGTGGTCGGGTCGGGGGCAGTCGCCCCGCCCCCCTGGTCAGCGCCGGATCCGTCCTCCAAGGGAGGATCCATCACCCTCGGCGATTTCATGGTGGGATCGGCCGGAAAGGAGAGAGTTCAAGCGCACAGTGAAAGTTTCCATCCCCCACGTGCCCGATCATGGCTCCGAACATGCCGCTCTTGTCCAGCGCCTCCCTCGTCTCGCCGATCAGGTCTGCCATCCGGCTCACCGGCACGGCCACGTCGCCGGCGAAGATGCGGTCCAGCCCCAGCTTGGCCCCGACTGCCGTGACGCTCCACAGCGCGTCCTTGCGGGCGGCCCACAGCTCGGCCGCCTCGTCGTCGCCCTTGCCTCCTCCGCCCTTGGCCTTCTTGGCGAACTCCAGAGCACTGGCTCCCGCGAGCTTGGCCGCGGCCGCGACGGCGTCGATCTGCTCCCGCACGCCCGCCTCGGTCGGGGCCCCGAACTTGAAGAACAAGGTCGGGGCCTCGGCCCAGGTCCGGGTCGTCGACCCGGCCGCGTTGATGCACCGCATCTGGGCGTCGTCCAGCAGCTCGACCGCGGCCACGGGCACGCCCCGGGCGACCACGTCGGCAGCGCACGCGGCCGCCGCCCGCACGGTCGGGAAGCTGACCACGGCCACAGTGCTGTGCCGCGGCACGACCGCCAGCTTGAGCGTGGCCTCGGTCACCAGCCCGAGCGTGCCCTCGGACCCGACAAAGAGCCGGGTCAGGTCGTACCCGGCCGAGGACTTGCGGGGCCGGCGCCGGGTCTGGATCACGGTCCCGTCCGCCAGCACCACGGTCAGGCCGAGCACCCACTCGCGCATTGTGCCCCACCGGCCCGCATTGGTGCCGCTGCACCCAGTCCCGACCATGCCGCCGATCATGGCGCCGGGCCCCGGGTCGGGCGGGAAGAACAGGCCGTGCCCGGCCAGGCTCGCGTTCAGCTCGTCCCACCGCACCGCCGGCTGGACCACCACGTCCAGGTCGTCCGGGTGGACGGCCACGACCCGGTCCATGCGGCCAAAGTCGATGCAGACGCCGCCCCGGGTCGGCACGTAGCTGCCCTCGATGCTGGTGCCGCCCGAGTACGCGGTCACGGGGATCCGGCGCGAGTGGCACGCCTTCATGACGGCGGCCACCTCCTCCGTCGAGGCCGGGTACACGATGCAGAAGTGCCGGTACTCTGGCCCGTTGTCGTAGGAGGTCTTGTGGGGCAGCCACGTCGGCCTGGCGTGGAGCGCCAGGTCCGACTCGAGCGTGCTGACGTTGTCGCGCCCGACAATGCTAACCAGGTGGTCCCAGGCGGCCCGCAGGTTCTCCTTGCGGACGTCGTGGCGCGGCGGCCGGGCGTCGCCGAGGGGGGCGGTCGACGAGCCGTCCAGCTCGCGGGGGTAGTGGGTGCCCATGTAGTACCCCGCGAGCGTAAAGGCGACGGCGACTGTGGAGCACGCATCTCGGCCGTCAGCTACGCAGCGCAGAGAGAGAAAGTGCGCGCAGCGCAAAGAGAGAGCGCAGTGCAGAGAGATGGAGCGGAGAAAACCGACTCAGCGTCACCCCCCACCGGCTCCTGGGCCTTGCCCTCGCCAGCTCGTCCGCCACCCTAGCCATCTCCTCCTTCTCCCGGGCCAGGCGCTGCTGGATGCCGCCCATGAGCTGGCCTTGGAAGGATGGCTGGGACGGCGACCGGTGCGGCTCGTCGGCGCCGCCGGCGCCGCCTGGGGGCAGCGGCCGGCCCGAGTTGGAAGATAGTTGCCTGGCGAGCATGGGCGCGCCGTTGGGGCGTGCACGCGCGGGCCGGAGACGCAGCGGAGGGGCCGAGCACCGTAGCGGCAGCTGCCGCGCGTGCGGCACCATCGCGTGCGAAAGAGTAGCGAGTCGGTCCGGTCGGTCAGAGAGAGAGAGAGCTGGAAAGAGCAGTGACCCAGCCGGATCAGAGGGAGAATATCGCCCGAGGGTCGAGGTGAGACGGGGGGGGCCAAACATTTAGCGTCCCGGATCGGTCAAGCTGGTTGCCGCCGTTACGCTGCGAGTGAGAGCAGGATGATGATGCGATGGCGGGGGGGGCTAGTGGCGGGGGGAGGAGTGGCAGGGGGGCACGGCGATAGTGGGGCATGGCGATGGTGGGGCCCAGCGGCCGTGGCGGCCGGGACGAAGCTTTCGAGCCAGCGCTGGGAGCATCGGTCACCATGCTGATGATGGCTGGTAGAGACAGACAGATAGCAACGCTACTGTAAATTATACAAGCCGTATCTACGTTGTCGCGCACCTGGCCTGAATCATTAGAATCATCGCAGTGAGTGACGACACTGATGGTGGTGGTTGGTTAGTTAGTTGGTGATCGGTGAGGTCAGTGTCGAGTGGCGGCCCATACGAAGCACGAAGCGCGTCGTTGTGTTCGCGCCCGGCGTGAAATGAGAAATTCCGGTGAGCAGCGACATGGATGGTGGTCGGTAGAGAGAGTATCGAAACGCATCGTTGTGCTCGCTCTCGCCCCCGGTGTGGAATAGAAAAACATCAGAGTCGAGGTAGTATGCCGCGAGCCAAATAGCGGACGAATCTGAGATGGCCCCCCCCGAGGCGAAAAATCCCATTTATATTGACGAGTCACGGACAGGAGCGGCGGCCGACGCGCCAATGGTTGGTAGAGATTGACAGATAGATCGGAGAGTATATACCAATGACAATTGACCGTTGAAGCACTGCACTGCACAGGCACTGCGCAGGCACGGTTCATATCCGCAGATACACCATACACCAGTCCGACGCCTATCTACAACACGTCAACCCAGGAGCTGAACTGAAACTGGACTGAACCCAATATCGCTCCCCCCCCCACCACCGCCACCACCACCACTCAACCGCCAGCTGATATGTAGATAGATGGACAGATCCACCCGAACCCAAAATAGCTGACCCCATCTACCATACACCACCACGCAGCTGCCGGCCCCTCGGACAGCAAGAGACCGTCGCCTGATCAGCAGACGTGTGCCGGGAGACAAGATCGTGCATGCAACAGCAGTAACAAACAATGACTCGATGAATCGGGCGTGGGACCCTCCGCATACGCCTGTCTATTCCTCGGCCGCTTCAGTTCGCTATAACCGCTACACCTCGTCTTCTCCCACCCCTCGCTCCCTCCCTCACCCGCCCGTCGATGGTCTTTCCTTCTCCCCTGGATCCCCCCCTCCGCGCATTATTCAAATCCCGCCGGCGAGTGTGGCGCGGTAACGAGAGGGAGATTGAGGGGCAACAGAGGACTGGGACAAGATAAACACAGAGAAAGAAGTGCGGGAACAAATATAAAAATCAAATAATTAAGCATAGTGCAGACCATGGTCCTCCCGGTTGCCGGTCGATGGTACCCCCTGATCTGTGCCTCCCCTCCTGAGTTCCACTTCAAAATCGCACGCGCAGGGAGCACCAAAGTCCAGGGTAGTGAGGGTCAGGCCAGGTTGTGAGTGATCAAGCCAAGGCTGTGCTCGGGGGATTGGGATGGGGGTTACATATTGTTGCTGTTGTCATGCGTGTTCGTACATGCGAGCACCGGCGAGCAAGACCGGGAGATGGTCAGCAATGCCGACCGAACCAGCGAACCTCCCTATCGTGCCTCTCCGGCCCTCTTCTGGCCGCGGACCCTGAACAGAGCCATAACCTTCCTGGCCGCTCCACCGCCCCGGCCTCTGTCATCGTAGGCGTCGCTGAATTTCTTGTGCTTCTGGAGCAGGCGTGCCGCCTTCCGGTCTCTCTCGGGCTCTTCCTGCGGGCGCGTCACCGCCGGGTCGGCCGGTTGCTGGTACTGCTGCTGCGTTTGTGGGTGCTGCTGCTGCTGACGCCGCGGTGCATCGTCTATCGACGAGCTGGATGAGTCGTTGAGGGCGCCCTGGGCAAAGCACGGCGTGACGGGAGTCGGCGGGCCGACGGGGCCGACAGCCTGAGGCGCCGGCCGCCTCTCCTGCTGCATCGACGGTCGCTGCTGGTGCAGGACGGGGCCCGAGGCGCTGCCGCTGCTTGTTCCAACCCGAGAGGGGGCCCTGAACCCACTGTGCCGCTTTGACCGCTTCTGGCCGCCGCCGTCACCGCCGCCCTGCGACGATGGCGTGTCGGGCGCAGTGTGAGGGCCGTGCTGCTGCTGCTCCGGATTGTAATCCTGGGCCGACATGTCCTGCTGCAGCGGCGATGACGGCTGATACTGCTGCTGCTGGTCGGCCGGAGATTGCGCCCGCTCGACATCGCGGCCGCCGAGACCCATGAGCCGGGCCGAGAAGGACTGCGGCAGGAAGGAGAATCGGCGATTCGACTTGTCGCCGGAATGCTGAGAGCCAACGAAACTACCGCTTCTCTTCTTGCCAAATCCGAGCGAGATGGATCTGCGCGACGTCCTCGAGTCCATCGACGACCGGCCGCCCTCGCCAACCGGCATCGAGTTGGAGTAGCTGACCGGGGGGTGCCGCCTCGATGACTTGTCGGCGCCGTCGGGCTTGCGCCGGCCCTTGGATCCGAACAGCGAGCCACTACGCCCGAGAATGTTCTTGCCGAGGTCGCCGAGCGTGGTCGATCTCCGGTGCTCCCTGCCATCGGCCGCGTCGGCGTCGGCATCGGCCGGCCTCGACCCCTCGTCATAGCCCGACACCTTGGCGAACTTGGCCGGCACGCCTTCGGCGGCGGCTCGCGAGGGTGGCGCCCGGGCATCGTCGCCTCCCGCCAGCTCGTCCTGGTGGGAGCGGGGCTGGTGGATTCTGCCATGGGCGACCGCGACCGCGACCTCAGGCGGCACCGGCTGGCTCTGCATGACCCGGCCGGCCGGCGCGCTCGATTGCGACGAGCTGGATCGGCCGGGTGCGCCGCCGGGCACGGTGATGAGGCCGTTGTCGGTGATAACCCGGCTGTCGCGATTTGATCGACCGGCTCCGTTGTGGTGGCCGCCGCCTCCGCCGCCGCCGTTGTTGTTAGTAGTATTATTGTGGGTGGGAGCGTTGTTGTGGGCGCGCCTGCGGCTGCTGCTCGCCTGGCCGTCGCGGGACGACGGGGGAACGTCGGGAAGCGGCTTGTCGATCGAAGTGACGCTCGAGGGCGCAGTCGCCTCCACAAGACCCTGGCTGGCGGCTGCACGGGCCCGGGACCGGGAGCTTCCGCCGACCGGAGCCTGACCCTGCTGCGGCAGGGCGTGGGAGTCTCCGCGCCGTGTCTGGGTCGACGGCGCGACGTATTCGACCTGGACGGTGCGGCGCTTGGTATCCTTGTGTTGCTTCGAGAAGGCGGCCTCTTCCATGTCGCTGCTGTCACCGGCGCCGCCGCCGGAGCCGCTGCCGCCGACATCGGCTCCGTGCTTGCCGCCCAGGCCGCCGACGGGCGATGCCGGCGGCTTGGGCCGAGACGACTCGCGCACCGACGTGCTCCGGGTGACCAGCGGCACGTCGGCCAGCTCCTCGGCCGGGATGGTCGAGTTCTGGATCTCCTTCGGCGACGTTGTCGCGCTCGTGATGAACTCGACCACCTCGGCGAACTCGCTCAGCCAGCTGTGGCGAGCCACCTCGAACAGGTCGGCCCGCTTGCGGGGGTTCGGGACGAGGATGCGCCTCAGCAAGTCGCGCGCGCCCGGCCCGACCGACTCGGGGAAGGTGAGGGGCGTCGAGACGATGTAGCGGTAGAGCTGGTTGATGTTATCACCGTCGGGATTCGCCGGATCGTCGTCAAACGGTAGGTATCCCGCCAGCATGGCGTACTTGTGCGAGCCAGCCGGGTCAGCGTCCGACTTGACGGGTGCATGCATGAGAAAACATACCAGGATGACACCGCAGCTCCAGACGTCCACCTTCCTGCCCGTGTACAGGGAATCGCTAATCACCAGTTCCGGGGCGGCGTAGCACGGACTTCCGCAGCTCGTCTGCATCAGATCGCCTTTCCTCGAGCCATTGGGCTTGATCTCGTCCAGCCCGACCTTCTTCACCCACTCCTTGTCGGTCAGGTTCATCTCCTCCTCCTCGGTCAGGGCCTCGTCCGGCTCGAAGGTGTTGGCGAAGCCAAAGTCGGTGATGATGATGTTCCGGTTGTTGTCCAGAAGCAGGTTCTCGAGCTTCAGGTCGCGATGGACGATGCCCTTTTTGTGCAGGTACCCGACTCCGGACACCAGCTGGGCGAACAGCCTCCGGGCCACGTTCTCCTTCAGGGACCGCTGGCTCAGGATGAAATCGAACAGCTCGCCGCCCGACGCGTACTCGAGAATGATTCCAATGTATCGGTCCTTGTCTTGGGTGTCGATCAGCTTGACGATGTTGGGGTGGGCGACGCGCTTGAGGATGGCGACTTCGCGCCAGATCTTGGCCAGCCGGGTCGGGTTCTCGCCGAGGGTGTCCTTCTTGATGAGCTTGATAGCGTACTGGGGTGGGGTCAGTCGAGTTCTGGTCCAGTACGAGGCCTCTTGCTTACCTGCTTGCTGTTTCCGCCATCCTGCTGTTTCCAACCCAGCCGGACCTTGCCAAACTCTCCCTCGCCGATGGTGTTTCCCAGGATGTAGTCTCCGAGCCGGAAGAACTGCTTGTCGCGGCTCCTGTGGTCATGCCGGCTCCTCCCGTTCCGTCGGCCGCCGGCGCCCTCGTGGTGAGGCTGGTGATGGGGGTGGTGGTGGTCCGGCGCGGGGACGGCGGCGCCGGGGTTGTCGCCGGCCGCGCCGCGCGACATGGCGGCGGCGTGCGCCTGCGCCTGCGCGATCCTCTCCATCTCGCGCTCCCTTGACATCTCCTCGTCGTGGATGGCCCGGTTCAGGGCCTCGCTGGCCTCTCGCGACGAGCTCTTGGGGGTCGGCTGCTGGGTCGGGTATCCGCCGCCGCGGACGGCGGACGGGTCTCTGGTCCGGCTGCTCGAGCGCCGGGAGGATGACTCCTGATGGCCATGCCGCCGGTTGCTTCCTGCATCGTCGTACCGGCCGTTGGGGTCCGGCCGATACCGTTCGCCGTGGGAAGAGCTGACACGGTGGGAGTGTGGTGGGGGGGCGTCTTGGTAGCCGCCACTGCTGCCGCCGCCCCGGCGACCGCCGGAGGGGGGCGGGTTCTGGGAGGAGGAGCGCGGCGGAGCGATGGGAGGCATGCTTCGGCGGTCGGGGTACACCGCTGCGACGGGGGCGGGGGGGCTCAGCATGGACGGGTTCCGGCCCGCGGCCGAAGGGTAGTGCTGCTGCGGATGTTGCGCGTAGGCGACCGCGGCGGCGCCGCCGGTGACGGGGCCGCTGTCGGGGCCGGAGTCGCTGGGCCTCCGAGACGGCCGCCGAGGCTGCGGTGATGATGAGGTGGCGCTGTACTGGGTCGCATGGTAGGCCTCCCGGCTGGGAGGAGACGGGCTCGAGGGGTACTGGAGAGCCGGCGAGCTGGCGAGGAGAGGTGGCGTCAGGGCTGCTTGCTGATGAGGAGCGGTCTGCAGCGCGGCTGAAGACATCTTCTGCGCCAATCACGGGCAGGGAAAAATGGCCAGAAAGGCTGCACTCGGCCAAATTTGGCCAGCCCGGCCAGTCGTCGGTTGGATACGAGTCTGATGGCGGGAGATTGCGTCTGGTGTTTTTTTCTCTCCTTTTTTTCGGCTTCCCGTTTGATGCCCTGGGGGACCCTGGGGGCGAGATCAGGTGAGAGGCGTGGTAGATGAGTGTGCTGGCAGGCGCACGCAGGGGAGGGGGGTGCAAGTGGTTTCCAGTTTTTGGCCTGCGCTCTCTCCTCTGGGGAGAGTGAGGGAGAGATTACCGATTCCGGTGCACGCGAGGCAGCCCCGTAAGGAATGTGCGAATTAGGGACTGCCACAGGGCTGGCCGGGTAAAAAAAAAAGCGAGAAGCTAAAAAAAAAAAAGGCAAGGGTAAAAAAAAGAAAAACCTAAAAAAGGACCGGCGCGGGTGGGAGGGTGCGTGTGCTGCGTGTGTGTACGTGCGTGGTGTGTAAGAGAGAGAGTACTGCCAATGGGAGCAGGGCGCAGCTATATGATGCTGCGTCGCCAGCGGTCGGGTCGCGTTTGGACCTGTCGGGCTCGGCGGGCGTTGTACGGTAGCAGGTGACGTGCCCCCCGAGTCTCGCAGGCCAAGCCAAGCTCCCAATTGCTCTCTCAGCTTCGCGTCCGGCAGGAGGAGTCCAAGCAGGAAGGGGGATGGCAGTGAGACGCAGGACGTTGGAAGGGGATCGGGATGGACAAGGGAAACAACACGCGCTCTGCCTCCTGTCTGCCGATGGTTGATGCTATCTGGGCTGCGAGTCGGGCGCAGGGCAGCAGCAGCAGTGCTGACGGGGAGGAGGGGGTGGTGGTGTCGAGTCCCTTTTTTTTTCTTTTTCTTTTTTTTTTTTTTCTTTTTTTTTGCTTGCTCACAGTTCGCGTGGGCCGCAACGCGTGTGGGAGGAGGGGGCAGGTGGGTCAGCTGAGCGCGCAGGGGGTACTGGTCGGGAGGCCTCTTGCGTTTCCCTTTTTCCTTTCTTTTTATTTGCCAATTGAAGGCCGGTGGCTTGTCGCGACGGTGGCCTCTGGGGGAATGGGGGAAGGGAAGGGGGGCGTGTGAGAGAGCTGACAGTCGTTGAGAGGAGGTGGATGGGCAGGCAATAAAACGGCAGCAGCAGCCGAAGCAGCGGCAGCAGCAGCAGCAGCAGCCAGCCAGCCAGCGCACGAGAAGCACGAGCGGGATGAGCAAGAGTGGTGGCCTCGGGGGGAGCGGCGGCCTGGGATGGAGTGGGTCTTCCGTGGGACCCCTGCCGCTCTGCTTGCTGGCAAGCGGCGGCGAGCCCCGCCCAGATTTGAGCAAGTGGCTTTTGATGCCGGCAGGTGCTGCTGCTGCTGCGGCTGCTGCTGCCGGCGGCGGGGGCGCCAGAACCATGCGGCCGCTGCGGCCGCTGGGGGGGCGGGGGGGCGGGGGGGCGGGGGGGCCCAGGGGAGCCCGGTACCTGGACCCGGACCCTCGCGGGCGACGCAGGTACATGCCCCATGTCCCCCTCCCCAGTTATTTACATGCTGCTGCCGGGCTTGGCCTGGGTTTGATTACGGAGGGCGGGCGCGGGCACAGAACAGTACCGTTGACCGAGGCGAATTCCCTCTTTTACTCCCCGGCCTTGATTATGATCTTGGCCGCACGCACTTTAGCTTCCCTGGCCCACAGCTCGCCTGCCGGAGGGGAGCTCATGCAGGCAGGCAGGCAGGCAGGCAGGCAGGCATGCCGGCCGGCAGGAACGATGCTCGAGCGCCCCGGCGGGCGTAGCGGGCGCGCTGTCTGTTGTCCCCCCTTCCGAGTCCGGGTCGTACCAGGAAACGGACTCGGGAACGGTGGGGCCAAACAAACCGAGGGGAAAGGAGAGCAAAGAAGCAGGGGGGCGGAGTGGCGGATCCGGTGCCGAGGGAGGTGAGGTGAGCAGTAGCTGCTGCTGCTGCAAGTGCATAGTTCGCCGCTGCCGGGACGACAGACCGCCTTCTCTGGGGTCGCCTCAGCATGCGGTCTGCAGGCCTGCCCGCCTCCTCGCCCGCCCGCTGCCTGCCCGGTGTGTGCGCGATGGACTGCACTCGGCAGCGGCGGCGCGTCACCGGAAACGTCTGATCAGTCGGGCCTGGCCAGGCCGACCCCTCGCCCTCGCCCTCACCGTCCTCCGCCTTCGCCTCCTGCCCCTTTGGCTGTCCCCTCACCTGCAGCCTGTGGGTATATTACCTTGCTCTGTGCGCCGCTCCCCCCAACGCCAATGTGAAGCGAAAATGAATTGGAAACCGGCCGCGTGGCCCCTCTCGGTCGCGCCGTGTTGAGGCCGGCCTGGCTGCCAATCAACCAGCTTGTTTATGACAACAGATGCGCGCGCGTGGATGGCTGGCCCTGCGGTCTGGCGACCTTCCAGAAGCAGATCTCCCTCCCCCTGGAGCCCAGCAGACCAGAACAAGTCCCGGCGACGGGTGCCATGTATACATGGGTCTCGGCGCCAACGAACCAAGCGTCCATCCGGCCTGGGTGCGCCCTCCGTTTGTTGAACCGGACGTTGGTCGGCGCCGATTCGGTCCTGTCCTGCGGTCTCGTGCGCTCGGGTGGTCATCACGGCACCGGCCGATAGGGTTGCAGACCGCTCGCAGACAGCCCACCGCCGCCCGGGCCGCAGTCTCCTCGCCGTTGTGTTGCGACGCGCTGGGGAAGGCTTGGTGTGATGGGGCGCTGGAAAAGGAATCCAGATGGATATTTGAGCGCCGATGCATGGATCCAGCCATCTGGCCGTCTGGCCGTCCCGTCGTTTCCCTCCATGCCGGGACAGGCGGGCGAGTGAAACAAGCCGCCGTCAGACAAGTCAGCAGGGGAAGGAGCAGGAAACAAAACCTCAAAAAATAAAAAAGATGGACAGCATCGGCGAATTCAGCCAGCCATCGAGCCAGCCAGTCAGCCAGCCCCATGTGGCACAGCACCTCGCGAGGATGCTAAATGCCTCTCTCTCGCCAATCCCATATGGCGGACGGCGGGCCAGAGATGCCAAGTTTGTAGATGCATTTTCGGTCGGAAATTGCCCTCATCTCCACGCGCCTCGGCCCCCCCGTCCCCGCCCCGCTCCTCCCACCCGCTCCTTCTCACTCGCTCCCTCCCACGCTCTCACTTGTAGCCCTCTTCGATAACCGGTCGGCATGCTCCAGAGCCGGGGAGCGGCCAATTGAGACTTGCGCCGGCCGTGCTTGCTTGGCTCATGCGGGGTGCCATCTGCTGAGCGAGCGCGAGTGACGCGTCGGGGGGCAGTGCCCGGCTCCGCGGGACTGTGAGTGCCGGTCGTCGGTCGGCCACAGTCAGCCAGTCAGCAGGCGGGGAGAGATAAACAGCTTGGCGCGCTGTGCCGCGATCTTGGCCCCCACTTCACCGCCGCACATGTTGCTCGTCCAACGGCAACGGCTAAGCAAAGCAGCCGGCTCACATGCAAATTTGGCTAATACAAGTCACCGTTCCAAATCCGGAACTGAAAAAAAATAAAAAAGGATTAAGAACAGAAGAAACAGGAAATGGCCGATCCGACCGGTCGCCTTGTATTGCAGGTCCCCCGTTACCCCGGGACCGGGAGAGTCCAAACCCAAGTCCCCCTGCTGCGAACTGGGCCTCGCCCGCTCGCGATGCAGCCGGCCGCATGGCATATCTGTCATATTACCCGTCAAATCGGCTATTCACGGATCACATTCAAATCCGGAATCTCCATCGGACCTGTCCGTCATCTGTTGTTACTCGGTTGGGGGTCCGTCATCGTTATGCGAGTGGGCCGCTTCCCTCCCGTGTCACCCAACGGCAGCTCCGCCCCCCCACCCGCCGCCACTCACTCGGTCATGCTCTCATCTACATCTTGATGGAAATATCAAAATAGTCCAGCCCGACGGCGACGCCCGTCAGCGCCGCCATGTACAGGACCAGAATCCCCATCGCAGCCGGGGGACCCGCGTCCAGCGTGGGAACGGTGAGATTGACCAGTCCGGTGAGCAGGTTCGCGACCAAAAAGACAAACAGCCCGTTCCGGTTGAACGCCCGCAGGATCGGACTGGTGGCCCGGTCGTGGGCATCCCGCGCCGACTGTTCGTCCTCGCCGCCGCCGCGCTCCGGAAAGAGGAGGGCGTCGATCAGACAGAAGGCCGTGATCTGCGACACGTTGAAGGCCGCCACCCAGAGCACGTACGGGAGATTGGCCAGCCGGCGTGACACGGTGAGGCCAAACCCGTAGCGGTAGTGGGTCGAGACGAGGTAGAGCCCGGTCCAGAGCGCGGACCAGGCCGCCAGCCTCTTGAGCAGAGGAGCGGTGCCCCCGCGGCCGCGGCCGCGCCCGTCCATGCCCCTGCGGCGCGGCCCGGCGGAGCGGGGCATGACGAACATGCCGGCATCCTGGCCGGCCAGGTATATGGCCAGATATCCGATGAAGCTAAAGATGCCCTCGCGGTTCATTGACAGCAGGCCGGTCCGGGGGGCCGTGAGGATGAAGCGCGCGAGCGGGGTGGTCGCAAGCGCGACCTCGTACAGGCCAGACAGCGTGACGGCCAGGGTGGCGTGCGAAGGGACCAGGCGCCGTGCCGACTGCAAGACGGCCACGCACGGGGGCAGGCAGGCGAGGGTGAAGAAGAAGTTCCAGTGGACGCCATACTCGGTCACGTGCTCGGCATAGTCGAGGCTCTTGACGCTCATCAGCCGGATCACTCCCAGCGCCAGCAGCGGCAGCGAGTGTCGCAGCGAGTGCAGCACTCGGCGAGGCAGCGAGGCCGCGGCGGCCCCCCGGCCAGCCCGTTCGGCCTCGGCCTGCGCCTTGAGCACGGGCCGGGCCCCGACGAGCCCCGCCGAGAAGACAAAGGATCCGACCCCCACGTCCATCAGCGAGGTGCCCCACGTCTCCACCTTGGCGAACCGGCGCGGAAACAGGCGGAAGTCGACGGCGAGGATGGCGGCGCAGGTCACAACCATCATGGCGCCGCGGTAGGTGGTCAGGAATGGCCGGGCCGGCAGGGCGGCTGCTCGCGGGGTCGCCGAGTCCCCCACGGGGGGGGACGGTCGAGACGGCCGTGGCGGCCGTGGGCTGGCAGCGAGAAGCACGACGGCGGGGGCCAAGAGCAGCAGGTTCAGGACGATTGGGCGGGAGGCGTAGAGCGTGAGGGCGAGCAGGATGGCGGCCGAGTTGAGCAGGAAATCAACGACGAGAGCAAGCGGGGTGTAGGGTGTGAAGAAGGCATGGCGCGACTGGAGGACGGACCAGAGCAGGACTGCGACCTGTGTTCAGAGACTCCCGTCAGTCTGACCTGCCACATGGAGCGGGGGGGGCGGCGCCAAAGATGTCTCTGTTCGTACCGGGGCCACGGCGGTGACGAGGTTGATCTCGGTCACGTCGCCCCCGGCCAGGTTTGACACAAAGTCTTCCTTGAGCTGTTTGTAGCTCGCGGGGTCAGACATGTTGTACGTGGACGACGAGGGCGCTGGCCGAGAATGCGATCGGAACAAAGGGGGCCTGGGAACGTGTCAATAGGCCATTGCGAGGGCGGCGGCAAGAAGTGTCGAGATGAGTGGCAGGAGTGGCAGCAGCAGCAGCAGCGCAAGGGATCTGCAGCCCAGCAGAGTTCCGACATGTGAGGTGTACTGGATCATTCGTCCCAGCCTAAGTCCCGCCCCGAGCTGGAATTAGGTGGCGGAGCAGGGGGGCGCACTGGCCAATCAGCACCCGCCCTCAAAGATGGGGGTCGGGCGCAGCTAGAGAGCTAGATAGAGCCAGGGGCAGAAACGGCAGAAACAGCCTCCACCCTTGACCACAGACGTACAGACGCCACGAAGCCCACAGCCCGGGACATGTCTCTCAGCCCCCCCTCCCCCTCTTCCCGCCATGAGCCAAGACGGTGCGCAAAGAGCTGTGTCCGAGTAGTGGCGCGTCCGCCGAGACAAGCTCGCGGGGGCACAGCAGACCGACTCACCGCCTTGCCGAGAGGGTTCAAGTCACATACGCGCCTGCGCGATGCTTCTTTGTTCGCTCGGGACGGCTGGTCTCACGAGATCCATTTTTTTCCGTCATTCGCGTGGCTGGCGGTGGCTGTCACTTGAGCAATGTGGAAAAAAAGGGAGATTGGCTGGAAAAATAGAAAAGGGAGGGAAATGGGAGCGGGAAGAATGGGGAGGGGTCTCGCTCTCATTTACATAAACGCCTGCCCCCGCTCTCCCTCCGCCCCCCCGCTCCCAATTCATCCGAGTCGACTCAGTCCTCGGCCGCTTCTGTCGGACTCGGGCCACCCCCCATTCTTTAGTTATTGCCAGTTCTTACAACCGCGATGCCAGCACCAGCGATGAAGCCGACGACCGCGACGACGACGGCTGCGACGCCATGGCCCGCTGGCATCCCCTCTCCTCCGCTCTCGTACACGCCTCGACCGCAGGCCGCCGAGACGCACTGGACCGGTGGGTGGCAGCCGCACCAGGATCCCAGTGAGAGCCGGCAGCTCGCGGCGCTCCAAACATCCGACCACCCGGCCGCGTCGTCGCGGCCGTCGTTCCTTCCCCGGCCGGTCGATCCGTCCGACTGCTCCTCCGACGCGTCCATGAGGCGCCACTCGCAGGATATGCTCAATCGACTCAGTCTGGCGCTGCGGCAGCCAGCGGCGGTGCCGCCGCCGCCGCCGCCCTCCCGGTTCCCCCCACGCAAAGACAAGGAAGATGACTGCGAGGGCGGCGACGGCGACCACGGCAGCCTATGGCGGATGCTGCCGCCACCACGGGTTTCAGGGGCCGCCGGTGTCGCCCGCTCCGGCCGGGCTCTGCCGCCGCCGCCGCTGGTGCTCCCGACGCGCCGTCGCTCCCCCGACGTGGCCCGATCTCCCTTCTCGTCGCCCGTCACCGCCGTCCCTCCGCCCGCTGCGCAGTCGCGCCGAAGCTCGACCCCGATCACGGCGCAGAGCCGGAGCGCGCTCCGCTCGGGCGGGCCCCAGTCCGGCGCCTGCGACC
>JAOYNC020017575.1:0-15607 GCA_025802115.2 Bertia moriformis
TCTGATGAAATTGGGCTTCGGTGGCTCCAAAAGACCTTTATTCCCTCAACAATTACTCGTATGAAAGGGATTTATCGACTTTTGATTCTCGACGGCCATGGTAGTTATCTGACACCAGAATTTGATCAAATTTGCAATCAAAATAATATCATTCCAATCTGCATGCCAGCACATTCATCGCATCTTTTACAGCCACTTGATGTCGGTTGCTTTGCGGTGTTAAAGCGATCATATGGTCAGCTTGTTGAAACCAAAATGCGTCTTGGGATCAACCATATTGACAAAATAGACTTCCTTGAGGCCTACCCACACGCAAGAATCAAAGCTTTCAAACCAGATACTATCAAAAATAGCTTCACAGCAGCTGGTTTAATACCATTTAACCCTGATCAGGTGCTTTCAAAGCTCAATATTCGGCTTCGTACACCAACCCCCCCTAGAAGCCAGGGTAGTGATTGGGAGCCAAAAACACCTTCAAACTACATGCAATTACAAAAGCAATCCTCATCAATAAAAGCATTACTCTGCACAAGATCAAGAAGCCCACCAAGTCCGCTCAATACTGCAATAAATCAGATCCTCAAGGCATGCCAAATTGGTATGCAATCAGCTGCTATTCTTGAGAAAGAAGTAAAAGATTTATGTGCTTTGAGTCTAAAGCAGAAGCAAAAGTGTACACGGTCTAGAAGGCAGATACCTCATGAAGAAGGCCTCTCAGTTTCAGAGGCTCTTGAGCTAATTGAGACTCCAATTGAGACCCCAATAGCTCCAGCACCCCCCTAGCCAAGACGGCCTTCACCACCTTTACAGCCGCGCACGAGAGCTTTACTGAAGTGTGGTGCCTGTGGAGATGAAGGACACAAGAGAAATGCCTGTCCAGATAGACCTAGATAGCTTAATTCTTAATTAATTGACATTTTGGTTGAGCAAAATTGATTTAATTACTATAAGTGGGAAGCGGGTGCGCAGCTCGGTGGTGTGCGCAGCTCGGTGGTGGATTACGTTAATTGAACCTCCTCTATCTTGGGATTGGGCACACTGAAGAGACCGGGTGCTGCTCTTGTACAATGGTAAGTGTTTAAGCAAGATGACATCCTGGTATTGGGTTACCCTTAGCATGTCAAACCAGTATGCACGATAAAACATTGGGTGTAGGCTCCATTACGCTAGTTAACGCAACATTGCTGCAGGGTAAATGCTGTCTGGGGACATTCTTTTTGCTGAATTTAACTTCCTTGCTTGAGGTAGTAAGTGCTCCACATCCACAGGAATACATGCAGCCGTGACTTGTCATTGTGCGAGCCGGATATAGACTTGCGAGGAAGGGTATGTCTCACTGCACAGTCTCAGTTCGATTGTAGAAGTTATACGAGCCGCCCCATGAAAGCTCTGGCTCTCTTATCCTACATAAAGGGCTTGTATGTCTCGCGTCTACCACCCCCAGTCATACGCTCCAGAGCATAAGCGGCCAGACAGTTAAGCTGTTCAGTTCCGAGTACATTTTCCGCGAGAATGTTTCATCCCAACAACAACGACAAGGATCTGCTAAGGTACTGATATTCGTAATCTTGTCCACTTGATGTCGTCTTTATAACCGAAAGGTTGGCCTCCGAGCACCTCCATTATTTCGCCAGTATAAGTGATGACCACAAATTCGTCGAGCGAAGTCCTTCCAAGCCAGTTCTTGCTCGTGCCCCTCAGAAAGCAGGAATGTAATTCCGCCATGATTGGCCACTTCTACTCGAGCGTAACCAACAGTATGATCCAGGTCAGAGATATGGGGGAGCTCTTCGCAACGTGTGTTTTATTGCTCACCATGTAGAGGGGTCACAGGCCAGGGTAACAAGCCGAAGGGACCTCCCGGGTGATTGATGTCTCGGGCCAAGTGAGAGTTTGTATCCTGGCGTAGCGTTTCCGGGCAAGGCGTATGGTTTGGCAGAAATTGCACGAATCTTGCAGTACCTACATGATCCAGCAGGGTGTAATAAAATATAGAGATTGCCATATATTCGATTGCATCCTACTATAAGAGGTTGATTCCTTTTCGCCGGCGGACTCGTGCGGTTTCTGGTAAATAATGCCTGGTACTTAGCATTCACATTTTGTCTTCTTTCTTCTAACCTATACTGGCATATATTTCAGGCACTTGACAATTACTTAGAATCACTAGGTACTTACACCCCTCACTCCATCTCCCCACCCGATAAGAGCCCTAATTTATATCTCTTGGCAGAGATACCCGATAAATCTGCCAAGTGATAAGTTCACTCCACTTGTCTTATCTGACAAGAACAAAGAAATATATTAAGCTGTAGATACGAAATCGGGTATTCGGGAATACGAATGAATCGCATTGGTGACATTCCCCAAATTTTGCCAATACGAACGAATCGTATCGTTCCCCGCATTCGTTGTTGCCGCATAGTATGACGGGTCCTACTGCCTGTATGGGGGTTCCGAGATGGATAGGAACTACATCTGGGTTCCGAATGTGCCGACGGAACGGCAGACGCATTATTCTCAGGAGTGTGCTATGATTAGCACTATGATTAGGAAGTTTTTTGTTTGAAGCACGACCGATAACGGGCATGGAAGATACAGTTGGGGCCGCCAAGGCGCATATATAATGGCCGTCTGACACCAAAAATGCTGAGGTTCAGACTACAGAGATCTGACAATTACTCTTACTTCTACTTCATAGTCCAGCATGAAAAGCCTTCTGGCCCACGCCCTCCTAGGCCTAGGGTTATCCGGCCTCACCCTCGCCGCCGTCGTACAACGCGATGTCGAAGTCCTCCACTTCTCCAACTCCGCCAACGTAACATCCAACTCGTTACACAACATTCACGTGAAGGTTGTTGATAAGACCTTCGAGGGGCATCTGCGTCTCGTATACGGCGACTGCGACATCGACCACGCTGGTCAAGGACATCATGACATCGGAAACGTGTTCATCAAGCGCGATGCACACCCGGAACGACTCGTTTGGATTACACCGTCAGATGCACCGCATCTACAGTGTCTGCATGCATTTTCGAAGTCTTTACTGGTAGGCCGCTCGTCGCCTATTAGCGTGGCGTTACCGGTCAACAAGCGCGAGAGCCTCGCGGACCTAGCCGACATGGAAGGGCCTTGGTTCGATGGCGTGGCATACATGAAGACCAAACAACAAGATGCTGCCGTCGTTTCCAAAGCGAAAAATACATCTGTCGCTATTATCGGTGGCGGAATGTCCGGCCTCCTGACAAGCCATCTCCTTGAATCCGTCGGCATTCACGACTGGCACATTATGGAGTCCTCGGAGCGGATCGGGGGTCGCATTCGCACCAAGTATCTCAACAATTCATCGCCTAAGGATTACACGTACCAGGAGATGGGACCCATGCGGTTTCCAGTGAGTATCACGTACGCGGACACGAATGAGACGCTACAGATTATGGACCATCGAATGGTATTTCAATTGGCTAGGGTGTTGAATAAGATGAATGCCAATCGGACGGATTTGAAGGTCAACTTTATTCCTTGGATTCAGAGTAGCCCCAATGTTCCCGCGGATAGCGGTGGTGCTCGCCTTCCTGATGGCCGGATACCGAGTGCAGCGGATGTCGCTGCCAATTCTTCCCTCGTGTACACGGCAGCGTCGTCAAATGCGACAGCCACTGAAGATGCAGAGACTGCGGTAGACGACTACACAGGTATGAACAACCGGAGCACGATTCGGAACTTCGCGTCTAATATGTACAAGATGCACAAGCACGCCGTTGATAACGGTTTGTTCCACTGGTCTGAGGCCGGGTACTTGCGATACGCGCTGGGCTACGACACGAATATCTCAGACTATGTAGCCGGAACAACAGATACACCAATGTGGCTGTACGAGGACGTCTATTTCGCAGCAACGGAATGGCGCACAATTGATAAGGGCCTCGAGTCCCTCCCGCGGGCATTCTACCCACATGTCTCCAATAGACTGACCCTAAACCGCACGATTGACGGCTTGCTCTACAACGACACATCCGGAAAAATCGCCGTGGCATGGCGCGACGATCCCTTATCAATGACGCCAATAACTAAAGAATACGACTACGCCATCGTCGCCGCGCCATTCAGCAAAGTCCGCCTTTGGTCCCTGCCACAATATTCATCATTGCTCAGCCGCGCAATCTCAACCCTGAACTACGGCCAATCCTGCAAGATGGCACTCATGTATAAGACCCGCTTTTGGGAACACCTCCCCGAGCCCATCTACGGTGGCTGCGGCACAGTCGACGTCTCCGGTGTCGGAAATGTCTGCTACCCGTCCTACAAAATGAATAGCACTGGCCCAGGCGTCATTCTCGCCTCCTACATCTCCGGCACAGAAGCACGCTCGACAGCTGCTCTATCAGACGAAGAACACGTAGCGCTCATCCAGCGCACGATGGTCGAAGTCCACGGTGATATTGCAGCGGAGCAATTCACCGGTATCTATGATCGACAGTGCTGGGAGGTTGATCGCCACCAGGCTGGTGCGTGGGCTTCGCCGCTTGTTGGGCAGCAGGATTTATATTTACCTGCTTATTATCAGACGGAGTATAAGAGTATATTTATCGGGGAGCATACGAGTTATACGCATGCTTGGATTTTTTCGGCCTTGGATTCGGCGGTTAGAGGGACGGTTCAATTGTTGCTAGATTTGGGGTTGGTGGATGAGGCGAAGGAGATTGTGGAGGAGTGGATGGGCAGGTGGATTAAGCTGTAATTTGTCTTGGGTATAGGCTTTGGTTCGGATCTTATATATTATGATAGATCTAGTACATAATATGTGGGTTGAATATGATTAACGTCATATATGAAAAGCTTGGATATCTCGAATAGCACCGAGCGAGCTATCGTCTCTCGAATACCTGTTTTGTCTGTTTGTATGTCAATTCATCCTCCGCCAATGAAACAGATTCCCTTTGTACCCCGGCTTGAGTATCGCGTCTGCTGCAAAATATTTGATATCACTCGTCGCTACCATTTGAAGTGGCTTTCCTTTTAACGCTATGTCATAGGTCGCCATCAAGACTCCCCCGAAGAACCCAGGGACCACGTTCTCGTAGAAAGCTGTCGGACGGAGGATCGTCCATTGCATTTCCGTATTCTTGGCCTTGCTGATGAGGTGGAGCTCGATATTATGCTTGTTGATAAAGCATGGGGCTTTGGTTGGGTTCTCGAAGGAATTCGTTCCGCGGTCGACAGAGCTGTAGACAAATAATTTGACGCCTTGTTTAAGGGATTCGTCGATTAGGGCTTTGCCTTGGGGTTCTTCAGAGGCGCTGTTGCAGATTTCCACCTACAAGCATTATCGAGTTAGTCTTCGTTCTAATCTCGGGTTGTATTATTGTATTAGTTGATAACTTACCTGTATATATATAGGGAGGCGATGTCATTGGCGTCAATGCAATTCTGGCAGCAATACACCATGTTTGTGAGTCGCCGTTGACGACCTTCAAATACCAATCGCTCTAACATATTATTCTCTTAACCATACTGTAGCGAAATTTTGGAAAGGACAGGTTTCGCCTGCTGCGTGCAATAATCATCCTTGGGGCTTCGGGGTTGACAGAGCTCGCGCCGCCACGCCGACAAATGCGTCGGTATAGCCAAACGCAGAGGTGTTCAAGGTTACTTGATTGATAATTACAGATCCACAAATCTGAAATTGATCAGAGCTCCACAGAAAAATTATCTAGCAAGTTCCCGAGGCCGAGGTGTTAATATTGACGTTCTGTCACGCCGATGTCGCTAATGGCCGCCTCTACCAGGAAGTGCCCTCCTTGGTCAAAATGAATCCCAAAGCAAACCCCCCAAAACGAAGCTTCCAACAATGCTGCCGCAAAATCCGCTGTAACAAGGCCCACACATGTCACAATCGCTCAAAACCGCAGCTCGAGTGCATCTTTCCCGGACCGGGCTGCGCACCGTGGCGGAAGAAACGGACTTTGAAGGCTGAGATAATATCGCGATTGAAGCGCTTGGAGGATGAGGTTAAGGAGTTGAGGGAGAGCACTGTGGAGACTGATAGAGTTAATCTATGTGCGTGTTCCGAGAATGCGGTGGTATCGGAGAATGCTGCAGGTGGGTAGCGGAGAAAACTAATTATTGGAAATAGGTTTAGTCGCTATGTTATACATGATGCGTTGGTCGTATTGAATATCAGGTACGCCGATATCGTACAGCAACCATATCGACTTCCAGATGATAGATATTTGGAAAGTTCAAGAACTTCATGGTGACATCAAGGATTTGCCGGAACAATTAGCAGAAGGCAATGGAAAAGGATTACGCGGCGCATTTATTTTTGGATAATCATCCACTGCCAATTCCTTTCACCACTATTATACCAGTATTGGGCAAAGTCAATTCCTATTGAATGTATACGAAGAACGGGTGGCACCAATGGCCATGACTTTCCATAAACCCAGCACTCGAAAATTAATATACAAAACATCAACCAGTGCTGAATACGTTGATCGGACGTCTGAATCAGTCGTCTTTGCCATATACTTTGCAGCAGTCATTAGCTTCAAACTATCAGAGTGTCTCTACTATGTTGGTGAAGAGCATAACACTATAGTCGAACGGTTGTGCTTTGCTGTACAGCAAGCACCTGCGCAAGCAGTCTTCCTTACGATTCCCAACCTGGCTGTCCCCCAGGCGACGGTCTTATTGCTCACTTGTCTCCATCGACCAGAAGATGCGGACTTTGTTTGGACCATGTCTGCGGTCGTACTTAGACTAGCACGAGGATTTAATTGCATCGTGATGGTAACAAGTCTGGGTTAACTCTGTTTGATATTGACATGCGACGGAGACTGTGGTGGTATATCTACTTATTGGATGTTCAGATTTGTGAGTATCATGTAATTAGCAGCGAGATCAAAGAGGACAGTGTTAATACCGAGCTACCATTAAAAATTGACGATGTGCAGATATTCCCAGAATTCAGGGAAATCCCGAATAAATGGACGCGCTTCACGGAGATGACTTTCTCACGCGCGATGTGAAATGGTAGCTCTTAATCGACGACCTGCTCGTACTTCTTCGAGTCTTCCATTGGAGTAGACCTTTTGAGAACTGAGCAAGCTACACACTCATATCCAAAGAAGATATCTGCAATAATGTGATGTTTCCACCCCAATACAATGGGCGACCACCATAATTCTTCGTTCAATTATCGCCCGGTTATGGTTAATTGCACACTTAATATCCGACGAATCCCTACCCCTGAATGGTTCCACGCGAAATCAATTCTTTCGAACGCCAGTGGAGGTCACAGAGTTTGCATGCCCGCTCGAAACCGATCAGAGAACCGCGAGATGGTCCTGGTTGTCTAAGGGGTATGTCCAGTGGCATGCAATTGCATTCGTACTTTCTAAATTGTGCAATCGAGAAGAATCTTCAGAGGACTTGCGCGCATGGACGATTGTATGGAAAGTGGTTACGTGGTTAATAGAGAGGGCTGCTAGAAAGCATGGGCGACCAATGCCTGTATAAATGAAAATAAAGACAGCCATCAATAATTAGTCCAATTACTCCCACTTCCCAACACAGCCTGCCCCTTTTCCAAAGACCCCGACGGCTCCTCGCCTAACCACTGTGGCTCCAACCGATCCAGATTCGCCTCAATCTCCCAACCCCGTCCACCCTCAACATACATGGACGTCCCATTCAACTTCTCATCCACCACCAACCCTGCAGTAATTCTCGCAACATCCATTGGTGAGTTCGTCGGAAGACCTGCCTTCAACCAGCTATCCTGGATCCCCTTCACCATACCCGTGGTAGTCATCCAAGGACAAACGGCGTTTATGCGGAGTTGATGCGGTGTAAAGGGGAGGTATTGGCGTAGAGAGCGCAGAATGCCTAGCACGCCGTGCTTAGATGCCTGGTAGACGAAGAGACCGGGAGATTCTTTGAAGCCGGCGATTGAAGAGATTAGGATGATGGAGCGGTCTGTTTTAGGTGGGCGGTTTTGGCGGAGGTACACGCTCGCGATGCGCGAGACGTAGAGGCAACCGTAAAGGTTAACGTCTAGGACCTTTGTAGTCGCGGGCTGAGGATTGTTAGTATTTGTTTGCAGAATTGAGAAGGAGGAAATGACATACCTCTCGAACGTCCTCCAGCGTCAACGCGGGATCGAACCAATTTCCGATTTCCTGGATCCCTGCCGCAGCGATGACATGGTCGATGTGTCCATATGTCATTAATGCACCATCAAAGAGATTCAGAATAGATTTGTAATCCGTAACATCAGTCTGACGGAAGAACGCTCTTGGTTTGGATGTAGACGATGCAGACAGCTTCTGTGCAAGCTGGTCACCTGCATCTGCCGCGGTATCGCCAAAGCAGACATATGCGCCGTTCTCGCAGAAGAGCTCGACAAGGCTAGCTCCGATGCCGTTTGATCCGCCTATGTAGGTAGTCAGTGACTAACTAACGCTCCCTAGGAGGATTGATCGTATATACCAGTAATTAGGATGACCTTTTCCGCCAGAGACTCTGGGGTGATGTTGGGAATGAATTGTGTCATACTGTGTCAATCTCTTGTGAATATCTCAGCGTAGATGAGCAGCTCAGCCTCGGATCTAAATAGATATACCAGGCACGTATACCCCGACAAAATATGCCGTGCCTGCAGCTGTTGAGTATTTTCCGGTTCGCGGGGTATATTCAGGGGGGTTTTCCGGTAGATCGAACCAATGGGCATGTATGACTAGGACGGTGGAGCAGAGCTTAAACATCTTCATCCTGCGGAGATCGACCGCTTACTGTTTCCGGGTTATTCTGCCTCAGACGATGAGCTGTTCATGGCCCACTTCTCTATATGGGATGGATATTGCCCCGGTGTATTTCTTCAGTAGGTTTTTACCCCTCAACGGAATAGGCGAGATCCTCGGTCGTTACGGGAGGACCATTGGCCAATTGCGATGGAGATGCTCGAAGTATTTAAGTCTCTTTGTTGGCAATGCAATTACATCCCAGCAACAAAATAACCCTGCAAAAACTGAAAATGCCCCTCCAAACGTACCACCACTCTTCCTCCGCCAGAGGCCTCTCCAGCATCACAACCCTCATTGTCGGCGCAACTGAGTCCGTCCTAATCGACCCGCCCTTTCTCATCCAAGATGCTGAATCCGTCGTCCGCTGGGTCAGAGCAACAACAACCACACCCCTCAAAGCAGTTTTCGTTACCCACCATCATCCCGACCACTTTTTCTCCGCGAATCCCATCCTTGACGCATTCTTGTCCGCGAAATTTTACGCAGCACCATACGTTCTCGCAGGAATCAACCGAGAATACGATGATAAAGTGAAATACTGGCCATCGATTCTCGGGAAGGAGAGTGTCCCCGAGGCGCCACGAAAGCCGGAAGCCTTTGATTTTACGTTCTTCGTTTTGCAAGGTAATCCGGAGAGTCCGATTATATTGCTGGGTCCATTGCAGGGGGATTCGGTTGATCATACTATTTTTTGGTTGCCCGTGGAGAGGACGATTATTTGTGGGGATACAGTTTATGGGAGGAGTACGCATGTTTGGTATGCTTTTCCGGTTTTTGAGACGCAGTAAGATTGCTAATTGTGTCCAGGGTCGAAGAAGTTGAAACCCCCGCTCTGCTTGAAGCATGGAATAAATCGCTGGACGTCATTTCGTCGCTCAACCCGGTCAAGGTCATCCCCGGTCATCTAGAGCCAGGGTGGGAACTCGATGCGCAAGCTGACCTAGCTCACACCAAGAAGTATCTTTCCATGTTTGCCAATAAGGTGACCTATGCGCCGTCCAAGCCCACGGTGCAGGATCTCTATGAGTGTTTCCAGAACGAATTCAAGCAGTGTAAGGAGAACTTGGATTTCTTCTTGGGACACTTGTCCAATCAATTTGGCGAGGGTGGTAAGGTCTGGGAGGAGAACAAACATCATGCTGTGGATAAGCGGAGGATTGAGGATTTGAATGGGTTCTGTTTGTAGTCTGGTTATTGAAGAGACTGCGCGGCGTTTGGCTTGTTACATTATTTCAGGTGCGGCTGTATTGAACAATTAGCTTTCAATATTGAATTACATTTTCCACCGCCAAGGTGATCCCATCATGGCTTCGATCCTGACAATAAAACAGGCCACAGTAGCTGCGAACAATAAAACCCCGACCGTTATCCCTGCTCGCTCATAGCTAATAGAAGAAACAAGCGCCTTTGACTCCGGGATCAACAGTCCAGTTAGTGGTGTCCCAATTAAAGCACCCATTCCGCGGATGAGATATAAGGAACCATTGACACTGGTGTAATTCTGCACACCAAATAGTTCGATCAAAGAGGCTGGAAATAGCGATATATATGCGCTCGCAAATGCACCGTACAGAACCGTGAATGTAATAAATAGTCCGTCCGCACTGGATCCCGAGATAGTCGATTCCTTGAACATGGACGGAAGCCAAAAAGCAAACACGGCGATGGCGCTGAATAGTGTCGTAAAAGCCAACGCATTAATTCGTCCGTACTTATCAGCGCCATATCCGATAATGATTCTGGATATAAAATTTGACGCATTGCTAACAGTGATGAAGTTCGTGGCCGTTGTGTTGCTATACCCAAGTGCCCTGGCGTACGCCGCGTAGAAGAACAGAGGCGTCGAATATCCTGCTGACTGCAAGAAACACCCTGACGCCTGGCCGACGAATCGTTTCGTGCGCGCGATACGCCAGTTTATAAGCGGAATCTTCATCCATCCATTAACCCGACTTATACCCTGTGTCTGGATGCGGACTTGGTTTTCAAAGTCCGGCTCCCATCCCAAGCTGTATCCGGCAAGCGATACTAGAGTTATGGAAACGCAACCCGCGATCCTCAATGCGTTTCTGAATCCAATTTTGTCGATAATAGCACTTAGGATCGGTGGCCACACCATTCCACCGACGCCGGTGCCGGAGATAATCACTCCCATTGCCAGTCCGCGCCGGTTATCGAACCATGTTGGTGCGACGGCCATTGTCGGTACGTAGGTCATACTAGTACCTATCCCCAGCAGCACGCCCTGAGTCAGAGTAAAATGCCATAGCTGCTTACTGAAACTGGCAAGAATGAATGCGACACCGAATACCCACCCCCCAACGATGATGACCGCTTGCGGGGAGTACAGTTTGGTCCAGACCATGGTAAATGGGCCGCCCATTGACATTAATGCGATCGCTAACGTACCGATCAAGTTGATGAGTGCCGTGGAGTTCCCAGTAAATGGTGTATTTGGTTGCGCGGCCATTTCTTCATAAAGTGATTGCCATACTCCAAAAGTGAAGATGAGCGCGCAGGTGGTGAACATCACCAGGAAACCGGCCGCTACGACCATGACGTAGCGCCTACAGACAACGTCCACGTTAGCGTTCTCTATAGTTCTTGGTGTTGTGAGAAGTGACAGAATACCATTTTCCGTGTTTGGGATGCGGCCGCTCACTATCGGGAGTGTTTCCACTTGGTTCGCGTTTGTCGTCCTGCGACTCGACCGGAACCTCGACTTTTGTTTCTGTCATGCTGTATGCCAAGAAGCCTCTGTTCACACGTCTGATACTCGACCAGGGTGTCGAATCCGCATTGAAAAGGAACAGGAATAAAGGGAGGTGGGAAGCCGGGTGATCAGAAATGGATCACATCCGACGGCTAAATAAATATCCACGATTCCCCAAAGGGCAAAGTTTCAAGTCAACGACATTTCGGGTGGAATGAAATGCCTTCGGATCGAATGTAATCCATTCGTGCAATCCTTGCCGTCATGGTTGATGCAGACGGCATTTTCAGACACTCTCAGCCTCAACCTCCTTTTCGACCACCGCACAGACAATGCTCTGTCGGAGTGGCTTAGGGCAGTTGTATATAACCCTAATAGATATCGCACTGAGCAGCAGAGTCTCGACTTCAGAAAACCAAAACGCATCTGATTCGCTCAACTATCTTGTAGTGGAATATTGCGCTCGTGGTTTGTCGGGCTGGCTTGCGGAGGACGAAGTGATCGCCGCGTGCTTGGTGTGCGAGAAGTCCATGAAGACGAGTGATAGTGAAAACCATCGAGATAATGAAGATTTCGTGGTTCATATCAAGATAATCGACCCCTTCCATATCCTGGTTCGTTACAGACTGCGATCATCTCTCTTAGGATGGCAGGACGCCACGAGCGCGAGAAGCGTATATTGAGTACGGAAGCCTCGTTGTTTGCTAATGATATCTTTGAAGGTCGAGCTATTTCTTCATGGCCCCTGAACACAATATTTTGTCTTCAGTATTCGGTTCAGAAGGGTGCACATCGCGCATGCCCTGAACAAAGTCAGAACTTTTATGTCCAACATGAGGCCCGTATTAGCTGTTCTATCAGGTACTTAGACTGATTCGTCCTCTTCCCGAATTCATGGAAGATTGGATGTACATCCAGGCTCGCGTGCTAGTTTGCAATAGCGGTAGCTCTTAGTATTGAGTGCCATTTCAGCGGTATGCTGAAACCTGGTCTTAGTGACAATAGGTTCTAATAAAGAAGTAAAGGAGGAGTCCGACAATGAGGATTGTTTTCGAATGCTGAATCGACGTCCTCTACAGAGGTGGGAAAAGGAGGACGGGAGGTTGATACCACTTTCATGTCTGAGGCATATATTCACCCGACTCCTCCCTCTTTCATACTTCTTTCTTTCTCCGTATTCCATACTGGTACATGCTCCATACCCTCTCCCCATATCTCCTGCCATGTCTGCCCCAAATACCCTCATTCCTCTGCAACTCAACCACGGCATACTTGGCTGACACAATTCTGAAAGTAAGATTGTTCGTTCTTCCCCGGTGGTATGGTACTAACTATTCTACTGTACTCCGTCTCAGTCGAGATTCAGGGAGCCTAGGTTTCACTTGAAAATGGACGACTAATTGTCATACCCCATCTTCTGGACACATCCTTCCGGTCCTACGAGCCTCTACGTGTACATAATGATACTGGTCCTGATGCACCGGTCTCCTATGGCTGTTCTACCTTCTTGCATTCCCCAACGCTGCTTCCAGGGTAGGCCGCTCCCCAGTGTGCCTCGACCATGCGGTCTCGATGATGACCAGCTTTTTGACTATAGCTACGGGCTTAGTACCGTGCAGCTGGAAGAATTCCGGATGTGGGTTAGTGTCACGTCGCCTTGGAAGAAGTTTACAGAGCTCTACGGCAGATTGGCTTCAATGGCCTGCATCTACAAGAGAAAACAAAAATGGTAATGGTACGTTACGCAGCGACCTGTCTGTTCTACAGTGACTTTACTGATCTCGTGTAGCCAGAGTCAAGCCTTTGAAGCCGTTCCACCACCCGTGCTGCCACCTCCCCATGCCCTGGGAAAAACAGGATTGGCCATCTGTTCAACCTCTGCGTCCGTGGTCCGCAAGCCCTGAGACTCATCAGCAGCATGTCAACAGAAGCGGCTCACTTTGATTCTCTCTTCCATGAAATGCCCCCTCTCGTGGGCTTCGAGGTAAAGCGTGAGGGGGTTACCAGTGCAAATGGGCTAAACAGGTGATGAAGGAGATGGCAGGGTGGTATCTCGAGGCTTTTCAGGTCTTGATCATGGTCGTCAAGAACATTCACTTAGGAACGCGTTACGACGGTCTCGTGCTCGGAATGTACCGCAGAATCGTGTCGGCCAGCCCTCAGATACTTGTAAGCACCTATAATACATATGTTCTGGCAGACATTACTGCCCCTATCAGCCTGACAGATGTGCAGTCCCAGAAGATTTCCAACAATCCTGAAGTTCGCCGCCTCAGGAAGGCTTGTCGAGATTTGACGTCAAAAATTCATGGAATGGGATATAAAGCCATTAAGGACGCGGCCAGGGCGGAAATAGGAGAACAGAAGAGGCGGGCAAACACAGAGCTGAGCAGCATGCTCACCAGCTTGCAAGACAAGGCCAAAGAAAGGAACTGGAAGAGGCATTTTAGGAATACCAACACTGCGATTTTCAACCAACAGTATGATGAGAGTGCTGGTCCGGAGAGAAGCAAGTGTCGGGTAAATTGCCTCTTCATTACCAGATTCCCAAACGGGCAGAGCTAGTCCGCCTCCTGTGCTACTCCGCAATTGCCAAAACGACAGAAGAAGCCCACCATTGTCGACTAGCATATATTCGCTTTATGGTCCGCTGGCAGGGTTGAAAGGAAAGCCCACATTGAGGGAAGCAGGTGGTGATCACAATGCAACATATGCCAGCTCTAAAGCCACCCAGAACCGAAATTATTACTGAAAGATATGACCCTTTGAGATATGATTGCTTGCAATGCCTATTTTGCCTTTCAGACACACGTCTACCTCCTCCTCACCGGGAAAAGCGGAAGAGCAAGATCAATAAGCTATGAGATCACATAGAGAACATTCACCAGCAGGAACTTGCGGCATTTGACACTGGCAATCACCATTGTGGGATATGTGGCATACGGAACATTGATTTTATACCTTCCAATGTGTCATGTTTCAAAAATCATACCCAGACAGTCCATGGGATCAGGCTACATCCATGACGTGTTTCTCTTCTGGCTTCTACCCAATTCAGGACCAATTAACTGGTTAAGAAGTTCCGCTGGTCAGGAACCACGCATTTCCCCATTCTCGTTGGCGATGGTGGACATTTCTGGGTTACTGAACTGGGAATCGACAGGCTGGTATCCAGTATACTGGGAATTTACAACAGAAATGCGGTTCGGAAAAGGGAGCTGGTGGTTTCAAGTAGCTCCTTGGATTGTGCTTGTGGAGATTGTAAAACGAGGACCTGAGAATTCCCTGTTCCGGTTAGTTTTACCGTTTATGGTATAGCCTCCTGATACGCCGTCTGGCCTCCCAATATAAAAGAGCCTTCCCTCACTGTTCTGACTTCATCTCCTCCCACATCTTCTTCTCTTGCCGAACTCCCTCCCATATTCTGCACTCACCCATATCCATAACGCTGATTTCACACCTCGCTTTGAGCAATACGGGCAATGTTTGGTTAATCCTGCCATTGACTGGGCATAGTGACTGTAGGACGACCGTGCTGTAGTGGATTTTGGCGTCAAAGTATAGTTTATCGTCTCACATCCATTCATGCTATTCTGTCTTTACAAAAGCAGCATCACCGCTTGGGGGCAGATTGAGATTTCAGTATCAGTGTAGTCCTGTTGGAAATTGTCACATTTGTACTTTCGGCGAGATGAATCTCAGGGTGTAACGCTGTTCCGCATGACGTATTTACGGGGTGTCTTGAGCAGCACTGATGGTGTCCTAACAGCGGGTCATCCACTAGCTCTTTAAAGACAGATTTACCGCTAGCTATGCAGGACGATATTGCTGAATTACGACGTCAACTGGAGGAAGAGAGACGGGCAAGGGAAGAGGCAGAACAGCGCCAGGAAGAGGCAGAACAACGATTGCAACCCAACTCTCTATTTCGCCTTCTCGATCGCTGCCACGAATCTCTGTCACAGACGATCCGAGTCGAGACGAACGCGACCCTGACGACCCAAGGCAATGTGACTGACCCCGTCAATCGACCTTTTCCCAAGCGGATTGTTCCATGGCTTAATTTCCCTCAGATCCAGGAGCAAAT
>JAOYNC020017679.1:0-15590 GCA_025802115.2 Bertia moriformis
GTGGCGAGTTCCTTGACGACCTCGGTGGCCGTAGCGAAGATATCGGAGAAGACGAGGTCGATTACGTGCCCGCGCCGCGCGTTGCCTTGAGCTTGGCGAGTGATAGCGCCAGGGGAGTTACAGAGGGCAAGGTTGAGTTCCGCGAACCGGTCGCGGATCCGGCGGGCATGCGATGTGGGAGTAGGTTCCAGCTGTGGTTCCCAGCTCGTATCCCATGCGTTCAAGTCCCCTGCGATGACCGTTCGGTTCGGGGGGGACCAGTTTTCGAGAAAGGAGAGGACGGGCTCTTCGTATGCTGATTCCCGGTAGACAGAAAGCAATGTGACGCCTTGCCATTGGGCCGCTAGCATATCGCGCTCGGGCGCGCCAGGGAGGTGTACGCTGAACGGCTGGGGGCGGCGTTTGCGAATGTATGTAGCGACGCGGGGGCCTTGGCCTGGGTCCCACTGCTGTATAGGAAGGAAAGTGTCATATGCCGGATGCGTGATCGTGCGGCGGGCCAGGAATAATAGGAGTCCAGATCTCTTGAAGGAAAACAACGTCAGCGCCTACGCCCCTAGCGAGGGCGAGGGCTTCAGTATGATGGGTATTGCTTTTGGCGACGTTCGCCACGGGGCCGCATCCTGCTGATTACGGTGGGGCCGGGATGCCCCGGCCCGCATTTCGGGGCGCGAAATATTAATTGGTGATTTTTTAAAAATATCATATTGATTTTATCGAAGGTTTTCTTTTTAAAAATAAATTTAATCAATCAATATGGTTAAAATAACAATCATCATTTAATCGATATTGTTGTTGGCCATAATTAATCATTAATATTTTCTTTTTCGTTCCGTTATTCAACCCGATTTCCCCTTTTAATTAATAAACTCGTGATTAATGAAAAAATATTCCAATTATTCCTGAGTAATTAAACTGGTCAGAGAAAGGAGAAGACTGGAAATGGAAAACCTTTCCTCTATCACAATCTGGAGCTCCCTTTTTTATTTCCAACCTTTCTCAACTCCTATTCTTCTCTCCATCAATCCTCGAAATCGCACCCACTACCTTAAGTCATCAACGTCAGATACAAGACAATGGCCCAGAACGTCAGTCAGCCAATCACGACCACCATGCAACAGGGAGTCATTTTTGTCATGTCTCGTTCCAACGACGAGATGCAAGTCCTCATCTCTGCGGAGTTTGGCGACGGACACGTGCAGACAATGGCCTCCAATCTCGGGTGAGTCGAGATCGCATCTCCATATATCGTATGGGCTTGTAAGTAACCCGCCGTACGGTGCAGAGCGATCCTTGGGTACGACATGAGCATTGTTCATGAGCCACATCTCAACCGGTACCGGCTTGTTCGAGGCAGCAATCCCAACGATGATTCTGTTTCGCATCGAGGTGGTGAGGTGGATGCAGTCTCGGAGACCACCCATCAGCCCGAGGTGCAGCCCGTCCCCGCCACAGATGAGCCTGTTGCTCAAAATCGCCCAATCACACGCCGTGCCGGTCGCATTCCTCGCCCTCCGAACCGTTGGATCCTGTACCGCGCGTCCATGTCGCGCATCATCCGGGCTGAAAACCCTGGGATTACCATGGGAGAAGTTTGTATGTTGCATCCTGAGAACCAATCCCCTTGATGTGATTTTACTGATACCGAGTCGGTAGCAAATCTCGTCTCCATGCGATGGCAGAAGATGGTCGACTCGGAAAAACAAAACTGGCAAGAGCTTGCCATCAAAGAGCTTGACAGGCACAAAGCCATGCATCCGGGCTACAAGTATGCACCGAGGAGGTCGCCTGCTGAGCTTCGTCAGAAGCCGTCAAAGCCATTGAAGCCATCTATGACCTTGGAGAGAATGGCATAGCCATCAGAATGCGACAGCGTACGTATTGGGTCCTCGATACATGGAATTGGTATTGCTAACCAAACCGCAGATCCATCCTCGGAGCTTCCAACCAGACCAGGAAGTATCCACGAGATGCTACGACAGGAGAACGAGCGGTTGATTGGGTCGACCACAAGGTTCGGTAGAGGAAAGAAGTCATAGTCAGCACGAAGTATTCCATTCGTATATGGTGGGAACATTGTGTAGTCCATCAAACAGCGATCAATCTGCACTTGCAAATCAATGCTCTCCATGTTCCCACAGTGCAAAGCCATGCCTCCATGTCCACCGCGATGGGTGCCTGTGTCGTCTTGTCCACATGGGCCACCGACGACCAGAGGGGAGGGAATATGAGGAGAACCGAGATCGCAGCCAGCCGAGGTGGGCTGCGACTCGGCTGCGACGCGACGGGGAAGATAGCACGTCAAAGTGGGCATGCGGCAAAAGACGTGGGCCATGGTGATGCAGCAATGTCTGAATTAAGCTATTGCTATATATATATAGTGAGGGAGCGGCCATAGCCACTCGGTCCGTTATGGACGCCACTACCCACCGTGTGCCTTCCGGTCGACACTCCAGTAGAACGTCCAGCAGCTCCATTCCGTGCCGGTCTCGTTTTGGCCAGTCGGCCCGAGAGGCCGCCCGCATATATAGAAATGGCGTCCTAAAGTGCAGACAGACGGATCAGTAAGGGGGATCGATCGCAGAGGGAAGGAGAGCAGAGCTGAGACTGACCACAGTTGATGCCGGGTTTCTTGCTCACCCGCCGGACGCAGGGTTCGTGATGCTGGCAGAGGGGAGGGGGCCGAGGGGCGAAGAGTTTCGCCCAGGCCTGAGTGGCCGGAGCTGCCTCGGTGTTGGTCTTTTTGGTGCCTGCCGAGGCCTGGGCTGGGCCTGCACCCGGAGCTGGCACGAGAGATGGGCCATCAGTCGAGGCAATGGCCTGTCCCGCACATGGCTTGGGCACTGCATCCTGCTCTTGCTTGATCGCTTTTCCCGCAGGTGGCGCTGCCTGCTGCTGAGTTGGGTGCCCGAGTGGCAGATCGTCGTCATCGCCGGGCTGCGTGTCGGGGGCGCCAGCCTTGGCTGGGCCTGCAACAGCAGCTTCGTAGTTATCCCACGCGCGCTGCTGGATTTGTTGCACGAAATCCGAGCAGTCCGAGTGACTCGGCCTTGGCTTGGGCTTTGGATCTTCCACAAGCAGACAATCATACAAATCTCGGTCCCAAACCGGGGCCCCGCCCATATCTTGGACCCAATATTGCGTGCGCCAGAAGGATGGATCTTTGTTCTTGTAGGGCTCCGTGTTGAGGATTTCGGCGGTGACCTTGCACTGCATGTCAAGGTCTCTGGCGGGGACGTTGCGCTCCGAGTCGAGGTTTCTGGCGGCGACCTCGCGCTGCGTGTCGAGGTTTCTGGCGGCGACCTCGCGCTGCGTGTCGAGGTCTCTGGCGGCGACCTCGCGCTGCGTGTCGAGGTCTCTGGCGGCGACCTCGCGCGGCATGTCGAGGCCTCTGGGGGCAGCATTGGGCTGCGTGTCGAGGCCTCTGGCGGCAGCATCTTCGCGCTCTGGAAAGAGCCTGCGGCCGCATCCCACAGCCGCGTCTTCATCGGTCTCATAGGTTGAGTTGGCCCTCTGGTCATCTGCCTTTCCAAACTTGCCCACGAGCCTTTGCGGCAGATCATTGCCATCGTAAGGTTTCCTGCCGGGGCCTCTGGTGGCAGCAGGTCGAAGCTGAGCAGAGGCCATGCGGGTGACTCCGATAGAGGCCACCTTCTTGGTCGCGGCGGTGGCGGTTGGTTTGGCCCTCTTGAAGCCATCGGGGGCAGGGTCGGGTTCGGCCGACCTCTTCTGCTTGGCCAGCATCGTCTGCTCGGCCACGGGCTGTGCGCTGGCAGCGGCGAGAGAAGAACCCGGGCCGGTGCCCTCGGCACCGGCCGCGGCGCCTGCCGCAGGCTGCTTCATGAACATGTCGCGGATGCTCTGGACCCGATCAAAGTTGTAAATCGTCCGGGCAGACAGACGCAGCAGGTGGGAGTGCTCCCGCTCCACCCGGCGGTTGTTCTCATTGAACATGCCGACCGGGTTCATCAGATCCAGGATGCTCATGGATTCCCGCGGGGGGGCAGGACTGACCAGGGGGCCGATTTCCGCAAAGACAGGGCAGTGGTCAGAGCCGCCAAGGTTGTTTTGGATATCGGACCTGGTAAACCAGTTGACAAGGCCATTGCTGCAGAAAATGTAGTCGATCCGGCTGCCAAAGTTGGAAGGCCGCCCATTCCGCCGCGTGTCCCAGGAGGTGTACATGCCTGTGCGATCGGGGTGGAAGAGACGGCCAATGTCCCACATGACGGGGTCGTCTCGCAACCGCTGCATCTGCTGCTCGTACATCTCGCGGCGCTCCAGCGCTGCTCCCGGCTTTTCTGGGGCCATAATGTCCTCCTCGTGTGAGTAGAAGAGCTGATTGAAGAGGCGGCGGGTCGCGTCGGATTCCCACGCCTCCTTCCACCGGAGGGTATCCGGTGCCGTGGAGGCCTCGCCCGCGGCCGAGGCACTGTCGTGCAGCTGGCGAGCAACATTCAGGTCGCCGGCCACGATGACCTCCTTTCCAAGCGAGATCAGGTTCCGAATCCGGGTGACGAGCAGGTACATGAACTCGAACCGGTAATCGGTCCGAGCATCGTCTGTCAGGGCCGGGCAGTAGACCCCGATGAGGACGAAGGCGGGGAACTCGAGCAGGAGACAGCGGCCTTCCGAGTCGAGGTTGAGTTCGCTGTGCTTCAGTGCGGAGACCTGGCCGGGCCTGGGGTAGCCACCGATCTGCCTGTCGACTGGATGATCGCGGTATTTGAGCTGCGACTTGGGCGGGCAGAGGATGCCGGTGATGCCTTCTTCGGCCCGGATCGGGCAAACCTTGGACATGCGGGTGTAGATCGCGACTCCAGAATATCCTGGTGGCCAATGGTCAGGCCCTCCTCTCTGACCACTGGGGGGGTTGGACTATCAACGTACCTTTCTTGTGACGGGGCGTGGTGAAGTGGGAGTCCCAGTCGGGGACCAGGATCATGTCTTCAGTGATGTCCTTGGACTGTATCCTGATCTCTGACATCACCATGATGTCGGCCTCGAGGGTCTTGAACATGCTCTGGAGTTGAACACGAGAAGTGAGCGGTTAACTGGAGGAGGACGGGGAGGGGGAGGACAAGGAGGAGGAGGAGGACAAGGAGGGTACCTGAAAAGTCCGGTTCTCGCTCCATGGCTGGTAGCTGAAAGGGTTTCTGCAGATCACATCAGCTCGAGGCGCATCGCGCGGTGCAATCGATCGACCGTGATCGCATACCTGATGCCGTTGACTGCGAGCCGTATCATGTCAGCATGATCCCTGTCGCTGGAACTGGAAGGGTGGGAAGCAGGATCTGCGGGCCAGGCCGGTCGCTGGTTGGTCATACCGTTCCAGGTCGTAATACGAATTCCCTTTGTCTCCTTGGGAGAGGTGGGGGAGCCCGGGGTGGGTGCGCCGTCGGGTTCAGGCTTGATGGACGGATCCTGGGGGTCCCCCACAGACTCGCAAGTGTTTTCGGCCATGGCTGGCGCGATTGGCCAGGCGGGCGCCGGGGAGGATCTTGACCAGTGCGGCTGGAGAGATGACCTGCAACAAGCACCCGAGTGGGGGAACGGGGCTGTGGACAGAGTGATAAGCAGCCCTCGTACAGAGGGGTCGGTTTCTGTAACAGGGGGGGGGGGGGGATGCAGCTGCTTGCCAGCGTGTGTGCGGCCGGTTTCTTGCGCAAGGGGTAGAGATGCAGCTCCTCGCCTGCATGTACGGCCACAGCCGGCAGGCAACAAGGCGGGGTGGCGATGCGGCTGGTGGATGGACTCTAAAGCGAGTCGGAAGATGCAGTACGATGTAGAGGGAGAGATTCGAATTGTATTTCGAGCTGGAAGGAAAGAGTTTTTATGGTGGTGGCAAGGCAGGCGCTCGGACAGCACCTTCCAAAGTTCAAGTGGTCATCACGTGCGTGATTCGCACGTGGGCAATTGTCACGTGCGTTGAGTCTTTGACACGTGGGCTTTGTGTACGTGGATGCCATCACGTGAGACGCGAGCAGTTCGATCTCGGTCACGTGGGCCGGGTTATGTGGGTCCAGTCAGGTGACCTGACGCTGTCGCCCCGCATTGTGCTCCCCCAAGTGAGCTTCGCAGGCGGCCGGAAATCCGCACTCTGGGCCGGCAATCCACTGCCGCGCTTCTGTCTTTGACTATACGGCAGAGATGCAGACTACGCTTGGTCGGCTGGCCCCCAGAGGGTTCTGGGCGCGCAGCATGGACGACGCCAAGCGGTTTGCCAACATCAGTACGTCTTGAGCACCTGCGGTTTTGGCCCGTCTCCTGCAACCCCACCCTCCTGTCACCCCGCCCTCCTGTCCAGCTTCCCCTCACCCAGCTGCCCCTTGACTGACCTCCCCAAGCCATGAAGCTCGAGGGCATCAAGGGCCCCTCAGGACCATACCTCCTCCACGCGTTTCACAACCCTGGCGCCATCTCCGACTGCCTCGTGTCCTCGGATGCGGCCGTGGCCGGATTCTCGACCAGCAACCTGGAATGGTCCGACTTTCCGCACGTTCCGAACCGAGGGTACGCTCGATTCCACGGCACCATCTCGGCTGCGCTGCCGGCCGATCGACCCGAGGTCCAGCGAACCGGCTACGCGACGTGGCGCACTCGCGAGCGAGGCGCGTCCCTGTTTGGGCTCGGGTCCTGGAGCGTGGACCCGTACGTCTACCTCGCGCTGCGGATCCGGTCGGACGGGCGGCCCTACTTTGTCAATATCCAGACCGAGGGCATCGTGCCGACCGACCTGCACCAGCATCGGCTGTTCGCCCGGCAGCCGGGCCGGTGGGAGACGGTGTTTATCAAGTGGGGGGACTTTGTGCGGACGAACCTCGGCCAGCCGGTGGAGCCGCAGACTGGGATGCTGACCCAGAAGATCCGCACCTTTGGGATTGGCCTGACGGACCGGGTGCCGGGCCCGTTTGAGCTCCAGATCGAGAGCCTGTGGGCGACCTCCCGGAACGAGACGGACGAGGATGAGCGCCAGCTGGGGCTGGGCAGCAGCCGCTGGCATGGCGGGGTGGATACCACGCTCCGGAATCGGAGGGGCGAGAGGGTGCGGTGGGAGGAGGGGGAGGACGGCGGGCAAAAGACCACGGCGAGGTGATACATTGCATGGCAGCGTGGGTGAGCTGGCGCCGAGTCCATGTTGGGATTCCGCCTGGTTGTGTTGTGTTCTGACACTGGCGTTTATCTCGATTCCGGTTCCAGTCGGGTTCCCATTCTCGACCCGATGTGAATGTGCCAAGGCCGAGTCCGAGTCGGGTTGCCCCACTTCCCCCACCTGTGGCTGAGTCCAAGTCGGGTTGCCCCACTTCCACCACCTGCAGCCAGCTGGCAACAGCTGGCGGCCCCCTAGCCACTCATGCTGTAGATGCAGTCCAATCATGCATGCCGACCATGCGATGCAAGTGATCGATGCCGACCACCGTGCCAGCGCCCATCTTGCATCCCCAAGCAGACGGTAGTCCATCCCTCTGGATTGGCAGCATGGACAATGTAAATGACCAGGGAGCTGGCAGCACCGCCCAGGGATGCGGGTCCTCCACTGGTAGCGGGGCATGGAGCTGGGATTGTGGTCGCTCTGAATAGCGATTGCAGACGGGGACGGCGAGGATGGTGAGGGAGCAGCCCAGCTTTGGTCTCCCACTGACAGTAGATGACAGCTATACCTGGCTACTCCCTCGCCGGCTGCGTCGATGCTGTCGGCGCCACCTGTACCATACCCACTGCAAACGAGCCCCGTTCTCATCGCCTGTCACCAGTGGTCGCCCCGCACACCTGCGCTGTTTCTTTCGATTCCATCCGTGTCAATCAGAAGCACGGCTCGCATCGGCCACTGCCAGAGGCCGTCTGACGACGTGCACAGCTGGTTTGCTCCCATGCCATCCACGCCGCCATGCTGTCGACCCCTTGGAATCAGGTTGCATTCCCGACGCCAGTCCTCCATCTGTGCGTCCCATTTGCGCATGTCCCGCGCATCCGGTTTCGATCAAAGTCTCGAGCCGAGATAAATTGTGGGCTGTATACCCCTTCCCCGCCGTCGATGCCAGTGTCAAGTCTGACCCCAAAACGGCCAATAAACGAGCAGGCAAATCTTGGTCGGAAGCAAGACCAAGGCGCGGCAGAAAAGGAAAGCTGCACAGATCAGGGCAGTGCATGCAAGCAGGCCTATGGATGCGGTCAAACCAGTGATTGATGACAGCCGTGCGTGTTTGGGCTGGCTCCACCACCATTGACTGATGCAGTGGCATTGTACAAAAAAAATTGGGTGCAAAACACCAAGAGACAACCCAAGGACGAGTGTCCGTATTTCAATCATGCCCAGGGGAGGAAAACTCTGCTGGCGGGCCCAGGCAGAATTTTATCCCCAGACATCCTCAACTAAGCTAATCATGTCGGATATGGGTCCAGGGGACAGGCCACATCTTTTCACATTGTGCATTGCTGCATGGTCTACTTGTGTGGGACAGTGGGTCCACGGTTGCCACGGCAACCATTCACGATCCTTTCCGCACATCTATACCACTGTACTACCACCACATCATATCTGGCCCAGTGCCCCCTGCATGCCCCACCATTTCGGCATTTCAATTGGCTGCAGCGCATAGAATCAATGCCAGTCTTGGGTACTCTGGCAAGTAAATGACCCTTTTCCAAACTTCGCTGCGCAGTCAATGGCCACAAATGATGATTTGCTGGTCATGCACCCCTGGCGATGGGGCTGCGACAAGCGGCCTCCTTGCCCTGCGCCATGTTTTAGTCTGCTGCTGCCGGCTGTCATTCAGAGACAGTCTGTGGAAGCAGAAGCATGTCGCCTGCTGGTCCACAAGCCCAGGTCTTTCTATTGCTGCCATCCAGACCCGGCAGATCCGAGTGACGTCGTGTGTGGGTAGGTGTAGGATGCCCTGACCACCCTGGGCGCATGTCGACTGCTGGAAGCATGTCAACCGTGCTGGGAGCATGTCAACCCTCCTGGGAATATGCCAACCCTCTTGGGAGCATGCCGATGCTCCAGAAAGCATCACTTGCCAGCATGGACTGGGTGTATACTTGCCGGGTCTTGCCGTCACCTCTCTGGCCTGACACAGACATGACAAGAGTGGCCGCATTGCTGGATTACAATGTAACCAAGATGCTGATAGATACCCCTCTCCTCCTGAATGTCCATGCCAATTCTCTCCTCAGGCCAGACGTTTGGCTAGTGATATATATCTGGTCTCGTCTTGGGTGTGATCCTCTCTCCAGGCGGCCCGACTGCAGTGTCCCAGCATCGCCCCATGCCTTGGGACTTTTCGCAGCATGGCCTGGCTAGGGCGAATCAGAGGGCCAGTGCGCATGTCTGGCCTTTTCCTCGCCCCCGTTTTTTTTTCTCGCTTTTTTCTCTCGCCCCTCCTCTCCTGGAAGTGGTCCCGGCCACGCCAAGTTGTCAAGCTGCCCCTCCCCTGCGTGTACTCTGACTGCGGCATTATCCTGCAGCTGCCACCGGTATTGTCAGTCGGCAGACCTGGACGTGTTTTGGTACATGCTCCTTCCGTTTGGGCGCCCATCCATTGCCCCACCTCCCACCCCACTGCGGCTCCTCCCGCACGTCTCGCATTTTCCCACCCCGCCTTCTCCCACCCCACCTTCTCCTGCACCATCACCCTGCTCACCAATTCTCCTTCCCTCAAACACGCAGCCAATTCTGATCTCGCCATCAGACTCCAGCAAAACCCTGCTGCTGCCTTCTTCGGAATCCCAAAGTCAGAACAAGACTTGACAGGTCAGTCTTTTTTCCGTGCTTCCTGCCTTTGTGGCCAGCATCCATCTTTTCCTACCTTTGACAGTTGTGCCATGTCGCCGCTTCCGTTTCTGTGGCAGATGCCTTCCTTGCTGCTTCCCTTTCTGCGGCAGCTCACCTTCCCTTTCTGCGGCAGCTCACCTTCCCCGTCTCCATCTGCCTCCCACCACGCCCCACCCCCCACCGTCCCTGCCCACCGTCCTCTCTCGCCTGGCCACCTCCTTCCTTAGCATTGTTTATGGCCACGCCTTCCGTGTTTACTGACCACACGTCACCGGGTTTCAGATCCGTCTGAATCAGACATCATGCCGCCTCCTCCTGTCAAGGTGCCCGAGGGACTGTCGGACACGAAGCTGCAGTCCCGGAGCTCGTCAAGCTTCGGCCGCGCTGAGCTGGCCATGATCGCCGAGGATCTGGAGCAAAAGGTCAACCAGGCTTCTCAGGAACTGGGAATCACGTTTGGGACCCCGCGCAAGCCGAGCAAGCCAAGCAAGCTCAACTCGGTCAGCACTGAGACGGTCCTGAAGCGGAACCACCTGAAGCGGGTCGCCGCCCTCCAGAAGCAGAATTTGCAGCAGCAGGCTGCCATGTCGCAGGGAAATGATGAATTCGGCAGTAAGTGTGGACCAGCGCGTGACCCGGTCTGATGCCGACGTGTGTTGCTGACATTTGAGCAGGCATCATCGATCTGAACCTGGGCCTGCAGCTTCCGGACATGAGCAAGATCGGCATGAAGTACGTCATCTGGATTTCCTCTCGTCTGTTTGTGGCTTGTTACTCTTGGTTCCTGCCTCTTTTCTTCGGGTTGTGGATCAGTCGCCCCACTCGCAGTCCGCCATCAAACCTGCTCTTTCTCACGAGCCCATGCAAGCCGCAACTGGCAGCGGGAAGCCTCGTCCGGGGTGTTGTCTCCTTCCTCCTTGTCGTCTTTTCAATGCATGGCCACCCGGGACAAGACCCCCCCAAAAACCGGCTGACCTGGCCTGGCTTTGGTCTCTTCTTCTTCCGTGGTCTCTTCTTCTTCCGTCTCTCTCTCTCTCTTCTCCACCACTCTCCACCCTGCTCCATCACCGTCCCTCCAACCATCAACACCGAGTATCCTCAGACTCCATCACAGACATCCATTTTACTTTTATTTCTACTTTCCCTCTCTTCTACTACTGTTCTCTTCATCTTACTCACCGACTGTTTCCTCTTTTCCCCAGGTCCTCCAAGTACAAGTCGTATTCTTCTCTGGGCCTTCCGATGGCGGGCCGTGGACCGGCTTCCAGTGATTCGGGCTCGGCTCACATGGCGAACCCGGTCGACACGACAAACGTGGCCGAGCTGGCTCGCGTGGCCGAGCTGGCTCATGCGGCCAACATGGCTGACATGGCCAACCAGGCCAATGCCACTCTCGCGGCCAGCCAGGCTCTCGCGGCCGGCCAGGCTCACGCGACTGACCAGGTGCATGCGACTGACACAGCCGAGCAGGCCGACCAGGCCGACCTTGCTGGCGCGGTCCACGAGACCAACCCGACCAACACGTCCACAATGACCCAGGCCGAGCGGGACCTGTGAGTGCAACACTGCTGAGCCCCCTTCTGGCACACCGCCAGTCACACCACATGGCGCGTCTGACACTTGTCTATCTCTAGCATGGAGTTCTTCAAGCTGCCACTCGATGAGCACGACGACGTCTTCGCCGGACCTATCGAGGTCATCGAAGGCCAGAGAATCTTCACTTCGAGCCAGACCTCTGATGTGTCGGTCCCCCCCCAGAGGCGGATTGCCCATCCGACCCAGATGAATCTGCGTGTCGATTCTGGCCCAGACGCGCCGGGCTCTCCGGGCTCTCTGACCCAGACTTCGACCGAGCGGCGCCAGCCTCGGTCCGTCAGCGCCTTTGTCCGGCCCATCGATAAGTCGTGGCGGCTTCGGGACATTGACGGTGCGGACCTTGATGTCGACGAGGGCTCGGGTCACAGCTCAGGCTTTGGCAAGGCCATGTCCAACATGCAGGCCCTGAGCCAGGAGGCGTCGGAGTCTCTCGACCCGCAAGATCTGTACCCGCCCAGCGCGTGCATCTTCGTCGCCAAGTATGTGCCCCATGTCCACTTTCGCGGATGGCAACTGACAGGGATATCCAGTCTGCCGGAGCCCAAGGATGATAAGTGCCTGCAGGCGGCAGTGACGCGCGAGTTCAGCCAGTATGGCACGGTGCATGTCAAGATTCGGCGCGACGCGCACAACATGCCGTACGCGTTCTGCCAGTATACGGTACGGCCCGGGCTCCTCCCTCTTTTCCTTGCTCCCCCTCCTCTCTGCTCCCCTCGTCCCCTTGTACTAGATCTATCTGCTGACGGGTTTCCAGCGCGACGAGCATGCCCGGGATGCGGTCGAGCGCGGCAAGGGCGCCATGATCTGCGGCCGGCAGTGCCGCACCGAGATGGCCCGCTCCAGTGTCAACTACCTGGTGTCCAAGCGGTCGGGCGACAGCATCACAGCCAACGAGGTCCTCAAGCTCATGCAGCCGTTTGGACCGCTCCAGAAGGTGGAGATGATGCACAAGCAGGTGCGCCAGGCGCTCTGCCTGGGCCCGACGGTGCTGGTGACATTTGCCCGCTACGATGCGCGCCGTGATCTCCCCGCGGCATTCCGGGAGGACGAAACCTACCGGGTCGAGCTGTTTGACCTGCGGCGCCCGCACCAGGGCGGCGGCACCACCCGCGCCGCGGCCAACACGGACGAGGCGTTCCTGGAGCAGTACGATGTGGACCGGCGGTCGATCTACATTGGCGGACTCTGCCCCCAGACGAGCGAAGACAACATCCGGGCGATGCTGATCAATATCGGGCCGATCTTGAATCTGCAGCTGATCCGGCGGGACTACATGATGCGTGAGTCTGCTTCTGTCCTGCATCCAACCGTGACCATCTCGATCAATCGTCCGCTGACATGGCCGACCAGTCCCACGCCACACCAACTTCTGCTTTGTTGAGTTCGCTCGCAGCGACATGCCAGATTCGGCGATCGCCTCTTATGTGAGTTCCCGCCTCTCCTGTGCACTGATCGGTCCACGATGATGATCATCATCTTCATCCCCATCATCCCCATCATCATCCCCATCATCCCCATCGCCATCGCCATCGCCACCAAGATCAAAAGCTGACCACCCACTGAAGCATGGCCACATCCTGGACGGATACCCCATCCGTGTCGAGCGCAAGGGCGGCCGCGACCAGACAGTCGGCGCCAAAGGCATGTCATCGGCTTCCAAGTTCGGCAAGATGCGGTCGGTCACCACCCCGATGAAGCAGGTCAGCCACAACGGCGCCCCGACCGGACCGGCGGCCCAGACGGGCTATCGCACCAACGGACAGCACAAGGCTCCGTCGGCCCGGGCCTCGGCGGAGTTCGGCCCCAACAACAACCACGCTCCGGCCGGAGCCCAGATGCCGGCGTTTGGGACCCAGCCGGCTCCGCAGCCGTTTGTGGATCCCATCGGCGACATTCCGCACTTCATGCACCACCCGGGCCAGACTCAGGGCCTGGGGCCGTCGGCACCGGCCCCCCCGGTCGACACACCGGTGCGTGGGTCGCCGTGGACGATTGGCACGTCGCACACGACGCACTACTCGCCGGCGAACTTTCCGTTCACCCCGGGTGCTCAGCAGCACCTGTCACCGCAGTTCGCTGCTGCTTCGTCGGACAACCAGCCCTTCGTGGGACCGGGCTACACTGCGGGCGGATACCATGCCCCCAGCAACAACGGAGCCACTCCGTACCTGAATGTCGGTCCGTCGGAGGTTGGAACGCCGCATGTCAAGCGAATGCCGGCGCTGCGGCGCGCGGGCAGTAACATTGGCTCGTACATGGCCCGTGGCGGCCAGCAGTTCTCGGGCCCGGGCCAGACTTCGCAGGCTCCGCAGCAGGCGGCAGACACTCACAGGACACCCTCGACTTCGCAGCAGGGCATGCTCAGCAATGGGTTTGGTGGCGGCGGCTTCCCATACTCGCAGCAGCAGGCCATGCCGGGCGGTGGCGCATTTGTCGAGCCGCAGTACCAGGCCATGCCGGGTGGAGGCGTCTTCCTCAACCAGCATCATCACCAGATCACCCCGCAGCGGGCAGTGTCGACCTACCAGCCGTCGACGTACCAGGGCGGCCTGGACGATACCCCGCAGCACCAGAGCCCGTACGACCATCCGGGCCTGCAGAACGATGCCTACAACCCGTACAGCCCGGTTGGCCAGAACCAGGTGCAGGCTCATCATGGCTACCAGGGCTACCTGGCTCAGCCGACTCCTCAGGGAGACCAGGGCTTCCAGCCTTACCAGGCTCACCATCCGTTTGGCAACGGATTCAACCAGGCCGGCTCGGTCACGCAGAGCCCGTACCCATACGACCCGGCCGAGTACATGCCGGTCAATGCGCACCAGCCGCGCTTCCAGTCCTACTCGCAGTCGGGCCGGGTCCAGACTCGGGCCATGCAGCCCCAGGTCGCCCAGCCTCAGGCGATCCACACGCGGGCTTCGGTTTCTCGGCTGGCTCAGGTGGCGTCGCGCCTCTCGCTGTCGGACCATGCGCAGTCGGTGCCGACCTCGTCGGACGACAACAGCTCATCGGGCCCGATCATGGCCACGCCGGGCCACACCAAGGCGACGGTGGAGTCGGCGCAGGACAGCGGATCCGACTGATGTGTGCCTGACAGACGACCGATTCGGAGGACGCTGGACGATTGCGTGTGGTATGAAGACTGGACCTTGAGGATATGACCGACTGGTACGCAATCTGCCCGCTCTCCCATCTGCCCCCCCTTCTCTTCCCCACCCTTCTCTTCCCCACCCTTCTCTTCCCCCCCCTTCTCTTCCCCCCCCTTCTCTTCCATGTCCACTGGCTAATGCAGCGGTTGGCTCGCAGATTGTTTGGTCTGCTTTTTCGGATACCGATCAGATTGTTCAGTGCCTTTTGGACGTGTGTGTTTCTTCCTCTGAAAGAGTCTTCACCTGAACGATTCCTCGACTGAGTTCGATAGCAGCAATGCAAAGATGATAGAGAAATGTGGCATGGAGGGGTGGGAACCTGAGATGTGTGTGTTGTGTCTTGTGTGTCTGGTGCCGACTGGTTTCCCTATATCGGATGGTCTGCAATGAGGGGGTGTGACTTTTGTAACTCTAACTCTGGATGAGATGGGGGTCTCTGGATGAGGGGGGGAATCTCCTGGTGATGGGAGTCGCAGTAGTTCTCTTGTAGTAATTCTATCGTAGTAGTTCTTGAGTTAATCTTGTTATTTTGATCTCTGTAGGCTCTTGCTCTCCCCTGATCTTGACCCATGTATGTTCCTTGAACAACGATGATTACTATCACCAGCAACACCGCCGCCGCCACTACTACTATCACCACCTCCTCCCCGCCTGCTCCTCCTCCTCATCCTTCTCTTCCTCCTCCTGCTCCCTTGGACTGGCACTGGTACTACGACTAGCACTACTATAGTATAGCTGCTACCGCCACCATCACCGCCTCCTCCTCCTTCTCCTTGAGATTGGTACTAGCACGACGACTAGTACCACTGCAACCGCCTCCTCCTCCTCCTCCTTGATTAGACTACTATCACAACTCTTGCCACTATCATTATAATCAAAATTACAATGGCCACTGGGCGATAAGGCCGGCATCGAGGCAGCCAGCGACGGCGGGGCCGGCATCGAGATTGTTGGCGACAGGCCGGCATCGAGGCAGCCGGCGACGGCGTGGCCAGCATCGAGGCAGCCGGCGACAGCGGGGCCAGCATCGAGGCAGCCGGCAACAAGGCCGACATCGAGGCAGCCAGCGACGG
>JAOYNC020017767.1:0-15585 GCA_025802115.2 Bertia moriformis
CCTTGCCAGCGATGCAGGGATGACAATGTCGCGTGCATCGAGGGCCTGCGCAAGAAGGTTGACTTCAAACAGATGCCAAAGGGGTACGTTGTCTCTTGATGTTCTCCCGACTTGACCGTCCGACTGACTGACCGCCCTCTGTTCCTCAGCTACGCCGAGTTTCTGGAAAACAGCCAGCTGATCCTGGTCGCCACCGTCCAGGAGCTCTTTGCCATGGTCGAGAAGGGCCAGCGCTGGGATCCTCGGGCCCACCCCGGGCTCAATGCCCAAGGCCACCCCGTCATCCACAAGATTGCCACAACCCTCGGCTTCATCCGGCCCAGGGTCGACACTAGCCTGGGCGCCCACCTGGTGGTGCCTCAAGACGTGGAAAGCATGGCCGAGCTCGCTCGCAAGCTCGAGGCGCAGGTCAAGCAACTATCGGCCCGTGGACTGGAGCGCCCGATGGAGCCAGAAGAGACTCGGGTCGAGCCACAGTTCCAGCAGCAGCAGCAGCAGCAGCAGCAGCAGCAGCAGCAGCAACAACAACAGCAGCAGCAGCAACAACAGCAGCAGCAGCAACAAGGCTTTGCCGACAGCAGCGAATCCAACTCGATCCCGACACCGGATGACTTTTCTGCCATCGACTTCTTCTCTGCCGCGGCCGCACCCCCCCTACAGTACCCGGTTTCCGGATCGCCGCCTGGCTATGGCCACCACGGGAGCGACATGTACTCTGCGGACGGTCCCCACTCGGCCATGTGGTCCGCCAGCCCGTTCGACAACAGCAACAGCGGCAGCGCCATGACCATGTCGCCCCGGCCGATCTCTCCCTACAGCGCCGGGGCCAGCGCGACCGAGTTTGATCCGTCCGGCATCATGTTCCACCCGCAGTTCATGGCCGCGGCTGCCGACGAGACCTGGAAGGGACTCGACGCCGCCTCGTTTCTGCAGCAGCAGTCGCTCGTGTCCTGCCACGGAGGCGGAGACATGACGATGAGCGTGGATGGCGGCCCGATGATGCTGTTTGGTGGTGGGTACGAGGCCGGGGTCGGGCCAGGGTTCGGCGCTGGGTCGGACGGGCAAGGGAGGTGATTCTTTTGGGTTGGGGCTGGCTGGTCCGTTGGGACACGTGACATGAATTATGGCCCTTCTTGTGTCTTTTGTCGCCGGCCCGAGGGTCGGGTTTTTTTTTCTCTCTGCTCTTTCCTAGTCCCGAGGCATCGCTCCTTCCTTGCGTCGTTTTCTGCCAGATTCCCTTTTTGTCGCAGTCGCGCATGACGGCATGATGATTGGGATGGGCAAGAGACAGGATTGACCAGGCCACTTTTGTTGGACCTGGTAGTATCTCTCTGTACAGTAATAGACATTGGCAGACCCTGTAGGGGACCCTCTGTGGGTAGTCGGTTTTCCAATCGGACAGACAAATCCGCTCGAGAGCTTCCTTTGACCATGCAAGCGATGCATGCGGAAAATCGAGAACTCGATTATTTCTCGTAGCCAGCTCGTCAGCGCCGCGACGCTCGAGTCTGTCTGGTCTGACCTGGCTCAGCCTGGTCTGGCCAGCTCAGCAGCGCTACAATGTGAAATCCAGTCCAGTATGACCAGCTGTGCGCGCTACCATGCACAATCTGGTCGCATTTGGCCAGCTGCGCCGCGATTTTCGAGTCTGTGGTATGGTGTGAGTGATGCATACTGTGATCTCCAACTCGGCAGCGCTGCTGGTGCCATGCATGATCTGGTCTGGTCCTCTAGAGAGCCGTTATGCATAATCTGGCCTGGCCAGAGGGGAGCCGTTATGCATAATCCGGTCGGGCCCAATTTCCATGCGGCTGTGAATGTCCTGCACTGGGTTCTCCTCCTCGGGAATAGGAAATAGCAGGCGCGACCACGGCACAGCTGCTCTTTTTCCCTGCCTGGTCGGTCTGTTTACTTCCCTGCTAGTCAGTCGGTCGGTCGGGCAATTGGTCAGTCGGCCGGTCCAGGGGGGCGCCAGGTCCGACTCCATCCGTCCGCATTTCCCCCTTCCACTTCGGAACGTGCACAACCCTGGTCCGGTTCCATCCCCCTCCTGCTCGCTAGCCCGCGAGCAAGTGATCCTTCGCTTTCCTCAGGGCTCGGTCAATCGGCATTGTAGCTTTCTCCGTAAGCCCGGCGCCACCAGTCAAGACCACCGCCTTGCTGATCGCTCCTTCCCTTTGTCCGAGTCCAGGCCGACCCGGTGTCGGCCGAGGTGACTCGGACATGTTAAAAATACTTACTTGGAATCCTTGCTCGCTTGTTTACCAGATTGAGTTTTCTTGCGGTTTTGCTACCTTGGTTCGCGTCCGTCCGACCGACTCGGGCAGGAGCCCCGCTGGCTCGCTCGACCGCGGCCCTCCCCAATCCAAATCCCGAGGTGTGGGTGGGGTGGGGTGGCAGGCTGGTGAGGAAGGCGCGCGCGGGGTAGAGGCCAGCAGGGCAGCAGGGTGGCATGGCAGCGCAGGGCTGGCTGACCGCCTGGCCGACGGAGGAATGTTCCTGCCGGCCTGCATGCAGAAGCCCTGGCGGATTTAATCGGACTTTCTTGGGCCGACGGCCAGCCGCAGCAGGCAAGAAGCATGCAATGGACGAGCAGGCAGCCAGCAGCCAGACAGGAAAAATGACTGGTCCTCGGATTTAATCTAGGTTGTCGCAGGCTGCATGCTGCATGCATGCATTCACCCAGTCACTCGGCCGTTTTCCCAAAAGAGGCAGTCGGGATGGATTTTCTTCATCCTGCAGCCCCGAGGCCCAGACCCCACGTGCATGTTGTGCGAGTCGGAGGGGTAGCAGGGGAGGCGGGTGGGTGTGCGGGCTTTTGGCTCCCCCCCTGCACGCGGCCGGTTTGTAATTGACTTTTTGTCAGAGATGCATGGCGCCTTGGGCTCTGTTTCGCGTTCCATGGGACTTGTCTTTTTCTTCTTTTCTCGAGCGCGGGTCTGTCCAAGTTCCGACGACCGAGTAGGCAGAAGGACCCCCCTGCAGCAAGTCTGTCAAATGATTATGCGCACTCGAGTACAGCAAATCTGCCGACTTGTTCGTACTACATCCAGCAGGCGTGCCAATTTTCCCCGGCTTGCTGCTGTTGCTGCTGCCTGTGTCCGACTGAATCGACCACCAGTCAGTCGCAGTCAGGTCAGTCGCAACCATGACGGGCGCAGCCAGCTCGGTTGCAGCCGTCGCAGCGACAACCATGTTCTCGTCTGCGCTTCCACGAGATGGCTGAAATTGGCAGTAGATAAACTGGAGCTGCAACCGCGGAAAGGCCTCACCGCCTGTCCCGCACCGCTATATCTGTTCTGCTCTGCTCTATGCGGCCAAAGTCTTCCCACTGTCGCGCGGCGTGGTACCGAGGGCCTCGCTCCGGATCACCATCGTGCTGAATCTTCCAGTGGGGCTCCCGGGCCACTGGGATGAAGAAGAAAAAGAAAGAGGGGCTTGACGAATCAGGCCTGCTCTTGGCCAGCGCCCGGGGCAACACGCAGCTCCAGGCCGTTCGGGCCGGCTACTATGCCAACCTTGACCGTCGGGTCCGACTCCACGTGGGGCGGCGGCGGCTGGATCACGGTGCCGTCCGGGCCCGGAGTGCCGTACGGGATCAGAGTGCCGTCCGGGCCCAGGGTACCCATCAGCGGCGCAGTGCCGTCCTCCTGGATGATGGCGTACGGGACCGGAGCCCCGTCCGGGACCCGGTTGCCATGCGGGACGATGGTGCCGGGCGGTCCCGTGACGGAGCCGTCGGCGCGCAGGATGCCGGTCAAGTCGGGCATTTCGTTGATGAAGGCGCGGTGTTCGGGCGAGCGGAGGATCACATCCAGGGCCCGGTTGGTGTTCTGCCACCAGCGGACCGAGCGCGCAAACGCACCCTCGGGCGCCTGTTCGGTACGATGCGGGTTTACCGATCTCATCATCCAGTCCATGGCCTCGTCTTCGGTCGGCAAGACGTACCGGCCCTCGCGACGGTCCATCTCGGTCATGGCCGCGGCCGTCTCCTTGATCAAGTATTCGTCCGAGATGAACGACTCGGTCTTGACCATGCCCCGCTTCCGTTGCGCGCGGATCCGGTTCTTGGCAATGACTCTGGCCTTGGCCAGGCGCTTGTGGAAAGGCCGCTCGGACGCCGGCATGCCGGCGGCGGCATTGCGAGCGTCGGCCGCCTCGGCCGCCGCATCGGCCGGGGTCGCGACCGCAGCCTCGGCAATCTCGCCGGCCTCGATCATCTCGGCCCGCAGCCGGACAACCTTGCCCTCGATGTGGGCGATCCCCTCACCGGGGCCCAAAAGGTCCCTGATCTTGACCATCTTCGTCTTGATCCCGACGAAGCGACAGCTCAGGTCTTCGCTCAGTTCGTCGAGGGCGGCCGCCATCTTGAGCATGTCGTAGTTGATGTCGCAGAGGTCCAGTCTTGACACTGAGTTCTCGTAATCCAGCTGGGCGTCCGCGACGGGGTCGAGCACCTCGTGAGGGTTTCCGATGAGAAGGCTGATGTACTTTTCCCTGGTGGCTTCCTCATCGTAGGAGTAACGAACGTTGGAGAAGAGATCCTCAATTACGCCCAGACGGGCCTGGAGGGTGATTTCCGCGGTCTCGGTTGCCTCGGCCGCGGCAGCAGCGGCAGCAGCAGCAGCAGCAGCGGCAGCAGCAGCAGCAGCGGCAGCAGCGGCAGCAGCGGCAGCGCTGTCGGCGGCGGCTTGGATCTCGGCGGCGGCGGCGGCGGCCTGGATGTCGGCGGCGGTCTGGATGTCGGCGGCGGCCTGGTTATCGGCGGCGGTCTGGTTATTGGCGGAGGCGGCGGCGTGGTTATCGGCGGAGGTCTGGTTGTCGGCGGCGGCGGCCTGGCTGTCGGCGGTAGCTGCCTGGCTGTCGGCGGTGGCGGCTATGCCGGCCTGGTTGCTGGCGGCGGCATCGCCCGAGGCCACACCCTGCTCATGCTCGCCGTCAGTGCCATCATCACCCTCCGGGTCCGTGTTGAGAGGATCACCGGCGTCGAGTTCGGCCTCGGCAGCGGCGGCGGCCTCAACAACGGCCTTGCTGGTCGGGGTGTCCAGCACGACAATGGTGACGGGGTGGAGCAGGAGTTCCTCGAGGACGAACAGCTCCTCCTCGAGGTCGAGACATTCGACGCCCTCAGGCATCATGATATTCGAGTCCGAGTCCGAGTCCGCCATGGCTGAAGTAGAGGTGATATGACAGCGGAGATCTTCTTCCGATGGGATCCATTGATCGCGGGGGGTTAGCGGTGCTGGCCAGATCATAATCGGGCGGGGCACTGTACTAACCGGGTTGATAGTCGGTCCCGACGTCGAGCAGGTGGGTGTCCTTGCTGGCTAGCTGATGATGCATGAGGCCGAGGTCAGGGATTGCCCCGAGGTCAGGCGGGGGGGGGGCAAGGGTGGATTGACCTGCTGTCAGGTCGGGGCGGGCGAGCTGACCTGGTCAATCGGAGTATTGTGGCCCAAAGGTCAGGAAGGCGATGATGGCCAATTGATGTCAATCAATCGAGTGCTGGCCACAAGATGGAATCGGATGGCGGGGTCGGGGTGCTGCAAGGATGGGCGCAAAGGTGCAGCGCAGTGGTGGGGTGCTGCTGACATGTTCATGACTGCGGGGTTGGCGGGGTGCACCTTGGCTGCCTCGGGGGTTTTCTCCCCAAGATTCGAATTGCCTGCTGCAGCCAAAAGAGAGCGCCAAAACTATGGCCAACACCTTGCCGGTGGGTGATAATGGTCTCTATCGTCTCCATTCCTCCTCCTCGCCACGTCGGCTGTGGCCACGGTAGTTGGTGGTGGTGGCCTGTCTGCATTCCGCATTCCGCCCCCTGGTTCATGCCGGCTGATGATGGTCCATTCTGCCCCTAGTTCATGCCGACATGGAACATCCTCCTCCACCGATCCGCTCCATTCCCACTCTTGATCCGGAATTTTATGCTTATATACATGCATCTATCTATACATGCACACATGCAGGGGCGCTGTGCCACACGGCAGCTCTCTCGTGGGAGAGACTTGTCGACATGTACATGCCACCACTAACATCACCATCATTGCTCAAAACCATAAACCGCCCCCCCCATGTTGCCTGCCCCCATTACCCATCTACAGTAGGGCCCATAATATTTTGTGCCAGCCCCCGACCACCACGCCCATCATCGATCTATCCACCTGGAACCACCCCTACAGGGTTCGATTCGTCAACCGGCCACCGTCCGAAATTACCAAGTCCCGCACGCACATTGAATGCAGCCTGACACCCCTCCCGTATTGATTCTGCTGCCGCGGGCTCGTGAAATGCTTTGGGTCCTGCGGCACAAGGGGGTTTATGGAGAATGGTAGGGGGGTGATGTGTGTGGAGGTGTCAAGGGAGTCGAGAGGAGGACAATGTACAAGTGACTAGATAGAGTATATTTCTGCATCTATGGCGAGCTTGGCTCATGTTCCTAATGATACGTCCGCAGCCGCTCGCTCGGCACAAACCATAACAAACTGAAGCGGGCGTAAACATACCAACACGGCGGTGCGGGCCCAAGCGGCATCCCCCAACCGGGACCAACCGCAACCAATAGAGGACAGATCTATCTCTATATTAACCTATGTATACCTCTGCATCCCTACGGATTCGAACCCGCCTTCTTCGCCTTTGCCGAGGCGCTGTCCAGCTTCGACCTCAGCTTTGCGGCCGCAATCGCAGCTGCAGCCCGAGGCTCGGGCTCGGTCGTTGTTTCCTCGGCCGTCTCCGGCCTCGGCTGGCTCGGCTGGCCCGGCTGGCTTGGCTGTTTCATTGAGCTGCGGCGCCTCGCCTGGTCCGGAAAGACTCGAGGCCGAGGCGGGTTGATCGGCCCCGGCCCCGGAAGCCGGAGCGCTCTGAACAGCGTCAGGCTCAGCGCCGCGTCGTTCTCGGAGCGGAACGGGGTCGGCTCGTTCAAGAGCTCCCACCGGTTGGGGACAAATCGCGTGACCTGGTCGGCCGGGAATGGCGCGTTGCCATAAACCGCGCCCATGTTCCGGGCGATCGGGCTTGGCGTCGGCGAGGCCCGGCTGTTGCGGGCGAGGGCCAGATTGTGGTTCTCTGACCGGGCCGCACTTCGGTGGCTGAGCATGTAACAGAGCCGCGGGTCCAGCGGACTGGCCGGGCTGACGATCGCCGCGGGCGGGACGGTGCCGGGGTCGGGCTGGAGGAGTGATTGGATGCAGCTGACCCGCATCTCTTCCGGTATCCTGTCCGCGAGCATCAGGCCGATATCGTACACGTGCTCGGCGAGTGCGTCGATGGCGGGCGCGGTCGCGGATACATCCTCCTCTTCATCCTCGCTGCCACTGCTCGTGCCACCGGTGCTGTTGTGGCTGGAGTGGCCATCACCGCCGTCGCTGCGGGCCTTGCTGGGGGCCTTGCCGCCACCAGCGGGGCGCATCGTCACCGGCAGCGCGTCGAGCGCGAGAAGAAGTCCGGAGAGCGCGACGACGGCGCGGGCGCGGATCTTGGTCTGCGAGCACATGTCGACCTTGGCCGTGGGAGGAGCAAGGTCGCCAAAGGTGTAGACCTCTTCGGGAGAGGGCGGGAAGCCGGCGTGCAGGGTTACGGTCCGCAGCACGGCAGGGATCCAGAATCGCAGCATGGCAGGGATCCATTGTCGCACCACACTCTGACACAACAGCGGGAGCACCATAGGCCGCGGCTGTAGTGGGTGTGATGTTCGATCCTTGATGTCGGCAGCTGTGGCAGCGGTCAGGATCTCGCACAGACCCGCGAGCCGGTCCACCATGAGATGGCTGAGAAGCGGCAGCCGGGCCCAGGCGCGACCTCTGGCCAGAAACTCGGCCACCGCGAACAGTCTCTCGGCGCGTGTGTCACTCGACTGCTGCCACGGCCGCTTCTGCCGCTCTTGTGATCCCAGGTCTTGTTCTTCGGCTTCATGCTCCGGCTCAGCGGTATCTGGCGCGTCTCGTCTCTGATCCCCCTCTCGGGGGGTTGCGACCATACAATCGAGCGATGGAATCAGGCCGAGGGCTCTCTCAGTGACACAGATTGAGAGCTGCTGCGAAATGCCGCCGCCGAGGAGGGGTAGCAGACAGGACCAGGCGGCCGGATCTCGACCGGCCGTCTCAATAGCGCGTTCGATCGTGTCAGCTAGGCGGGCGGCCCTCTCTTGCTGGGTCGCCGCGTCGGGTTCGTCTGCCAGGGCGTCTGCCCGGACGAGGAGGCGGCAAAACGGAAGCGTCAGGGCGGCGGAGACGTCGAGGGCCTGGTGGAGGGGGGAAGGCTTCAGCCAGACGGAGTGTTCACGCCGAGCCGGGCTGAGGGCATGGGCCGCGATAGCGGACAAGATGGTGCCGTAGTGGGGTGGGAGGTCGTGTTGCGTCTGAACCTGTTCCGCCTGCTCTGTCTGCTCCTGCTCCTGCTCCTGCTCCTGCTCCTCCTCCTGCTCCTGGTACTGTTCCTCCCCCTCCCCCTCCTCCTGCTCCTCTTGTTGATCCCTCTCATGTTCTGGCTGTTCGTGGTGAGCAATCTGCCGCGCTTTCCCCTTCCCCTTCCACTGCGATCGCTTCTTCTCCTGGGCTCGCTCCTCCCGATGGGTCTGTCTCTGCCGCTTCTGTTCTCCTCCGTGTGGTTGCCTCTTCTGGGTCTCCAAACTGTCGGAGAAGTCGGTATTGCCCATCCTCTGGACCTTCCTCGGCCGTGCGACTTCTTCTTGATCCGAACCCTCGTCCGAGTCCGAGTCCGAGTCCTGCTCCTCCTCTTCCCCCTCCTCTTTGTCTTGGTGTGCTTCCTGCTGCTGCTGTTGATGGCTCGGGGCCTTGCCATCGTCCCCGACTTCCTCGGTCAAGATGCGGATGGCTTGATCGGGTCCTCTCAAGACCAGGAACTGCAGATTGTCGACCACATGGGCCAGGAGACGAGAGTCGTTGTAGATGCATCCGGGACGGAGGATCGGGTCGTCGGGATCCAGGTCATTGACCGGCCTGCCACCGGTGGCACCATTGACGACAGCATACCAGGACGGGGGAGTGAAGAATGGCGGCCCGATCGCGCCGTACTCGATCATGGCGTTGCGATGCAGGACGAGCATGGCCTCGTAGTGGTCGACCATGGCGGTCTTTTGGACAACGTGGATCCCGCTGAACTCGGAGGGGGTCGGCTTCCCAATCCCCCACTCCGGCAACGGCCCTATCAACAGCATGAGCATCTCTTGGTGGAAGGTGGCAGGTCCGTAGGACCTGGTAGAGAACTCGGCCGGCGGCGGCGGCAGCGGCGGAGGCGGTGGCAGCGGGATCACCATTGTTTCGGTGGTCAGGGTCGTCGTAGTCGCGGTGAGAATAGTCGACAGTGAGATGCAGTCGAGGGCGAGCAAGAGCGGGATTGCGTGCGCGAGGGGCGGCCGGGCTTGCCGCTCCTTGACGGCGAGCAGCCACTGCAGCATCACGCTGTCGGCCCGAGCCGGGTTAGAGGAGCGGAGATAGGCCAGGTGTCGGGCATGAGTTAGCATATTCCTGCTGTTGGGTCGAGCCCAGGCGGTCTCGAAGCGGCCAATGATAAGCTGCCGGAGGTTGTCGACGATCTTGCGCTCGAGGTCGTACCCGCCAATGGCACGGAGGCTGACGTCGGCTGCGCGGCGCAGGCGGGCGTGCGCTATGGCAGAAGGGTCCTGTTGGGAATGGGGCAGCTGTGATACGCTGCCACCACCATTGGCGTCGTCTTGGCCGCTGCCGCCGTCGCCGCCGCCGCCCAGTGAATCGAGCTCGCGGCGGAACTGGGCCGCCCACGGGGAATTCCCCGGGAGCCGGCTGGCCAGACTTTTCAGCGCCACAAGCACCGGCCGGGCCGGAGCCGGGTCCTCGGCGGCAAGCAGGACCTTGAGCTGCCTCTGAAACTCGATAAGGAGCGGCCTGACGCGACAGACCGCCATGAAGATCTCGAGGTGGATGTGGACCGTTTTCACGCACAAGGTCAGCAGCTCGCCATCGCTGACTCGGGCTGCCATGGCGATGACTATTCCGAGGGTCCAGAAGTCGGCCGTGGCCTCGAGCAGGAAGCGGACCGCGACAAAGACGCGAGCGATTTGGGGGGCGGTGCTGTCCTGGCCCGGCGGAAGGAAGAGCCGGCCCAGTTCGGCCGCAACCTGCGACTTGACCGCGAGGCTGCTGTCGTCGATCATGTGGTATAGGGATGCAGTCTCCTCGACGCCAGAAGAGAAAAGGGGCAGGCCCGGACCGACCGCTTCGGTGACACGGTGGACAGCGTCGTCGACTTCGCGCCGCTCTGCTCCGGTGCTGAAGCCGGCTCGGCGCAAGAGGCCGATCCGGGTATTGCGAAGCGATTCACTCAGCAAGGCAACTGGGAGCTCGACCAGCAGCCGGTCGACAGGTCGCCCGACAGGGGAGGTGACGCTGCCGGGCTCGGCGATATGGCCGCTCACTATCAGCCACAGCATGTAGCGGCGCACCGAGAAGTGGCCGGTGCGGATCAGCTCCGAGATGACCTTGTACAGAACAGCGATGCCGACGTCTCCTGGGCCGCCGTCAGGGTCGACCTGGTCGCGGCCCGGGAAGGGGGGCGGGCGAGGCGCGGTCTCGAGATAGGCCATCAGAGTATTGTGCAAGTCGTCGGACAGAGCATCCCACGATCGGAGCAGGCTGGCTGCGATGAAGGCCTTGAGGACGGTCTGCCGGTGCGATGACATGCTCCACTCCAGCAGCAGGGCGACGACCTCGGGCGTGGATCCGTTGCCAGCGTCCCAGCATGCCTGAGCCATCTCGGGGGTGAGTGGGGTGTACAGGGTCGTGTCCAGCAGCTGAATCAGGCCGTGCTGCCAGCCCAGCGGCGGCGGCGGCGGAATCACGACAGGACAGAGGAGCCTCTCGAGGCGGAAATTGCGGCGGCCGGCAGCGGCCAAGGCTGCCTCAGCGGCGGCGGCCTGGGCGGCGGTGGTCTCGGCGCCAGCTGCATCGGCGCCGGCCGCATCGGGAGAGGGTATAGCCCATTCCAGGGAGGCCCGGATACGGCTCCAGACGGCGGGGCCGACCACAAAGTTCTCGGCCCGATCGAGGGCCAGGGACACGATCGATGATCCGATCCGGGTGGTGAGCGAGCTCAGCAGGTCCCAGTTGCCATCTTTTCGGATCTAGCGCACACGAGGGTATCAAACGTCAGCATGACACGGGTGTTGGGAAGCCGAAGGAAAGGAGGTAACGAGGGCATACCACAGTAATGTGGCCGACCAGGGCCTGGACAAGGCGGGGCCCGGATCTGCGCAGCCGGGCCAGGTCATGCCAGACTGCCTGGGCGAGAACGATCCAAACGTGTAGTAGGTTATGGTTGCTGGTCTCGATTCCGGTGAGGACCCAGTCGAGGTAGTGGTCCCGCTCCAACAGTTCATTGGCGTAGAGGTTGGCGACGAGTCGTGACCTACAGAGCACCGGTTAGCGGGGTGGGGGGGGTGCGAACCGGGCCGGGCAGGCCAGGACAGGGCAGGACGGGACCGGGCCGGAGGGGCCAGGTGGGATGGGGAGAGGAGATACTCACGCATAGTGCATGTGAGGTTTCCACTGTGGAGTCGTCGACGGTCTTGCCGCAATCAGCTCGGCCATGAACTGCTCAACAGTAACGGTCCAGTCGCGTATATACTTGACCTCTATGGAGAGATTCGGCGCCGTCGCCGAGGTTGAACTCGACGCTGCCACCGCCGGCGCCGCCGAGGCCAGCGGCCCTCCGAACATGGAAGCGTTGGCCGCGGTCGTGGCGGCGGTGGGGGAGGAGGAAGAGGTAGAAGAGGTGGGAAAGGCAGCTGGACCCTTGCGGCGAGCTGATCGTAGCTCATTGATGCCGACGCATCTGACCAGCCAGATGGCCCGGTCCACCGGGATACTCTTGCGGAGGCAGTGATCCAGCATGGTTCGGCCTCGGATCCCATGGGGGATCGTCCGGCTCAGCCGACGCAGGTGCACTGCCGGGTTGGCGAGGTCGCGCAGCCAGCCCTCCCGCTTCGTGTCGGGCAAAGTGACCCGCGGCGGCAACTTGAAGGTGGATGGGGTCTCAATCCGCTCCTGCATCCGGCGTGAGTTCATGACATTGACGACGATCTGCGACAGATTGGCGAGGTACGTCTTGTTCTTGAAGAGGGCCGAGAACGTCCGCCGGACTGTACCATCCTCGACGCAGGCGGGGAGCTCCCACGGGTCGCTGAATCCCTCCGAGATATGTTTGGCCGACATTCTGTTCTCAATGTATTCGGGGCCGGAATCCCAGGGGAAGAAGTCGGCATAGCCCGAGTTGACCTCCCACCTCGTGACGGAGGGGTCGTGAGCCACGACGGGGATGCGCGGCGCCTTGGCCGGGACCTTCAATGCCCATTTTCTCTTGTGCGGGTCTTGCACCTGCGCTGGCTCAGCCGCAGGCGCCGGCTCGGCCACCGGCGCTGGCTCGGCCACGACCGAGACTCGCTCCGGGTCTCTGTCCGGGTCATGGTTTGTTGCAGCGGTAAAAGTGGTCTGAGATGGAGCCGGGGGTCTGGCAGCGGTAGAAGTGATCTGAGATGGGGCCCTGAGTCTGGCGTGGTCGTAGACGATAGCCGCCGCCCTCATGGCGATCTCCTCGGGGGAGCACTCCTCAAGTTTCATGTCCGTTCGCCTCCAGCATGAGGGTTCCGTAAAGGAAGGGCCGACACGGGTGGGGGCAAGCAACATGACCGGGAGAGGCCCCAGCGAATATCCCGGCAGCGGTGCTAGTACAGCCGCCGCCGCTGCCGCGGCCGCCTCCAGGATGGCTTTGTGCCTGGGGATTGGCTCCAGTCTGAGACCCTCCGAGGCTGCGAGCTTTGAGCCTGTGCGTTTCGCAAAGGAGGAGGAGCCAGTGTAGGCGGAGGAGGCGGACGTGGCCGGGGCAGGCCCTGCCAAAGATGTCCGCGGTGGTTCTAGTGCAGTTGCCGCTGCTATCGCGGCCGCCGCTACTTCCGCCACCACACGTGAGGCGTCATCCTCGGAGTCAGACTCCTCATCCGATGATGGGACATCGCGAGATTGCAAGTTCTCTTTCCTCACGCTTTCAGATGCCGCGATAAGCTTTGCCAAATACTCCGACGACAGTGCTGGTGCAGCTGCCGGCTTAGAGGCCAAGTACGAACGACGCAGCTCTTCCACTGCCAGGTCGACGGGGTTAATGGTGGGCGGTCTCTTGGGCAGTGTTAGATCTGGCTTTTGCGGCAGTGACAGGTCGAGAAGACCAAGCTTCTGCGGGAGCGATGGGTTTGGCTTTGGGCGGGCAGAGGCTGTGCCGGCAGCCGCCGTGGTGGTGGCAGTGGGGTCAGCGGCCGCGGAAGAAGACGACATCTTGGGCAGGCCCAGTTTCGAGGCAGGCTCCGTGCCGGAGTTGATGGGCTCGGTGGACTTGGCGGACTTGGCGGCGTCGCGTTGAAGTTGAACGGCCTTTGTGTAGCCCCGAGTGGCAACCCGTTCAGACCTCGCCAGCGGCTTGGAGCGTGCCACTGGATTTGGCCGGACGGCGGGAGGGGGGGGTTGGGGGGGGGTGGGCGTTTTGGTCGGACCAGACGCCGCAGGGAGAGGCGGCTCATCATCCAGCATGGTGAGATCTATTATGACTCGGCCGTCTGGGTTTGCCGACGTGGTCGGATCCGGATCTCTGGTGGCGGCGCTGGACGTGGACGTGGACGTGGGCGTGGACTCTGTTATCGCCGGGTCCTCTGCCGGCTCTGGGGCTCGCCCTGCTGTGGCGGGGCCTTGTTCCGGACTTGAGGTGACGGAGCGAGGGGCGGAGGCGGCGGCGGCGGCGGATGGCGATGCGGGGATCCTCCTCAGAGCCGGCCTACCCGAGATGGATATCCTCGGCAGCTTGGCTGGCGCTGTCTTGGTAGAGACCCGGTCGGGTTCCGGTCCTGTGCCGGAAGAGCCTGATGCGGAGTTGAGTTCGGCGGAGGCAGTGGGCGGGGCCAGAGCTGCGGCCGGGCCCAGACCCGGGCTTGGATCCAGACCCTGAACTGGGGTCGCCGTGGCTGAGCCGGGCTTGGACAGGGCCGGGCCTGGCTCTGCAGCGGTCTCGGGCCTCAGATGGAAAGGCGTGGTCGGGCCAGATGGGGGGCCCGAGGGAGGCCCGGCTTTTGTAGGCTTGTGGATGGTTCGGTCTGGAGGGGCGAGAACCAGGCGGCGGCGGGTCAGGGCCGGCGGCGCCGGCGGCAGCCGCTGCAGAGGCATGGGCGGCGTGGTCGGCCGGTTGTCTGGGCCGGCGGTCTGGACAACCTGGTTGCTGCCCGGGTTGGGGAGTTCCGGGCCCCTCATTCCCTTGGCGGCCTCAGAGCCCGTCTTGTCCTTGTGGTGAGGCGGCCGGCCTGCATCTTGACTTGGCGAGATCTCGTTCAACGTCGTTGAATGAACGGGTTCGTGCTCTTGTGGTGGGGCCTGCAGCAAGTGCTGCTCCTGCTGTCTCTGCAAACTGTGGTGGAAACGTGGGATCCGGCTGATGCGGGAATGCTGGAGGGTGGTGGGATTTGACTGCAAAGGCGGCTGAGGGAGGGCAGCCGCAACTGGTCCAAGACGGGCATCGGGAGGCAGAGGACTATCACCTGGACCGCGAGTCCCATGGACGGCTCCGTCGACGCTGGGGAGGACATGCCGGCCGGATCCGGCGCGATGATTGACAGGCCCCTGGTGCTCTGGTCGTGGGCGCATGCGACCTGGGAGAGGATTACGCCGGTCACAGGCAGCGGATGCATTATGCGAATGCAGCTGCCGGCGCAGTGTCGGTGCTGGCCGGCTTGTTGGCCCTGCGGCTGCGGCTGCTGATGTAGATGCTGGCGATGTGGCGGCTTCTGCAGCGGCGGCGGCCGCCGCGGCGGCCGCGGCTGTGGTGGTGGTTCGTTGGCGGTTGCGCCGGATAGGCGACGAAGTCGGCGAGGGCCTCAACGGACGCAGCTGTGGCAGCGACGCCAGCGAAAGCGGCGACCGGGACGGCTTGGATGGTGGTGGTGGCTCGGATGGCGGTTCGGGGGCGGCGGGCCGAGGCTGGGACCGAGGCGGGGCGCGATACCGAGGGAGCGCCAGAATGGCATTGGCAGTGGCATCGGCAGTGACAGTCGTGGACGTATCGGCAGCTTTGGCGGCGCTCGCTGTGGCGGCCGGCGGCGGCAAGGACCCAATGAGACTGCCGAGCCGTGGTGGCGTACCCGGATGGGCGGCGAGAGGGGTGCGAGACGTCATGGCAGGGCACAGAGAGGCCGTGCCATTGGGAACAGTTGAGATGGCGCAATGACCACAACGGTCCAGCTGCCCCCCTCTCACAGACTCGGAGGGGGACGCGAGCAAAAACAAAAGCAAGAGCAAACTGCCAGCGGTCGGGAGATGGAGGCCAGTCGAGAGAGGCAAGAGGAGACGGTGGATGGCGTGTGCGGTCCAAGATCGTGTTGCAGTGGTGGTGGTGGATGCGGCGGCGGCGGCAGTGGTGGTGGTCAATAGGCTGCCGGCACGCGACCGGGATGACGGCGATAGTGATCAGCAAACGTGACAATGTGAAAAGATGTGGCCTGCCCCCTGGACCCACATCCGGCACAATTAGCTTAGTCAGAGATGTCTGGGGATAAAACTC
>JAOYNC020017867.1:0-15583 GCA_025802115.2 Bertia moriformis
GACGGGGTCGCGCGCGAGCACGCGCCCATCAAGCGCTTCGGCACGCCGCAGGAGCTCGCCAACGTCTTCGTCTTCCTCCCCACTCCCCGCCCCGCCACCTGCCCCGCCCCCCGCCCCATGCTCCCGCGTCGGCGTCACAGGCCTACTCTCCCGCCGAAACAGGCTCACGTACTCACGCTGGACCACGTACTCGCTGTCGGCGTAGCCCAGAAGCCTCGTTATATCGACGCTCTGGTGGCCCTTGATCCTCGCGATCTCACCGGCAGCGTAGTTGACCAGGGCCCGGCCCACGTCGAGGCCGGGTCCCTCCCACGCCCGCTCGCCCTCAGCCGGAACGGGCCTCCGGTCAACCACCACGAGCCGAACCGATTCCTGCTGCGCAAACATCCCCTCCACGTCGACGACTCCAACCGGCAGCAGGCCGGCCTTGCCGAGGAGTGCACCGTACGCGCCGCGATCGATGTATAGCGTGCCGTGGGGCTTCAGCCCGTGCAGCAGCCAAAAGTGCCGGTCGCGGATCGGGTTACTCGACGGCAGGAAGCGCGTGTGGAGTGGTGGTTTCTCCTCCGGCGCTGGGGCCGGGGCCGGACCTGGTTCTGCGGCCGGGACCGTGGAAGCGGAGGCCAGAAGCGTGAGTGTTGGGGGATGCTGTGACTCGGCCGGGCTTTGAACATGGTGGACTATCCTGAGGATGTTCCCCGGGTTTGAGGAGCGTGTGATGACAGTCGTGACTCCTGCCGAGGTAGCCAGTCGGGCGGCCACAATCTTGGTCGACATGCCGCCGGTGCCCAGCGCAGAGCCGGCCGAGGAGACTAGGGAAGTGGTGTCAGAACGTGTCGTGTGTGTGTGTGTGTCATGTGTGTATGTGTGCAGCAGCAGCGGGGAGGACAAATGATGGGAAGCAGATGACTTACCGTCCGCTTCCAGGGCAGAAATGTCCTCCACAATCTCTATCGGCCGGGCGTCTGGGTTTGTCCTGGGGTTCTTGTCGTACAGGCAGTCGACGTCCGTCATCAGGAAGAGCATGTCGGCATGCACCATAGCAGCCGTGATGGCTGAGAGGGTATCGTTGTCACCGAACTTGATTTCCGATACAGCAAGTGTATCGTTCTCGTTCACTATTGGGATCACACCCATGTCCAGCAGCTCGTTGAACGTGTTTTGGGCGTTGAGGTATTGCGTGCGCTGGTGAACGGGGGGGGTGGTCAGTTACACGGCAGGTAGGGTATGATGATGATGATGATCATTATCATCATCAGCAGCAGCAGCAGCAGCAGTGGCACCACCACCACCACCACTACCACCACCACAATCGGGTGGACAACTCACATCGGCAATGTCATTCCGTGTCAGGAGGATCTGAGATATCGGTTGCCGCAAGTGGTCAAATAGGCTGTCCCACATGCTGATCAGGCGACACTGCCCAATCGCCGCCAGCGCCTATCCCATCTCGCGTTAGCCAGCCAACCCCCCCAAGATGGGGCCCGCCAGGCCGCCCGCCGAGAATGAACCATACCTGGAGCTTGGCCAGATGCTTCGGCCGCCGGTCGACATCCATCCGGCGCAGGCCAACGCCGATCGCCCCCGACGAGACGATGACGACCCGGTGTCCATCTTTGCGTAGTCGAACGGCCGTCTCGACGATGACACTCAGCGTCGCCAGGAGGGGGTCATGGGTCTTTTCGTCCACGATAGAGCTCGTGCCTGGGCGGGCAGACCCGTGTCAGCTGCAGGGGCACAATTCGCCACCACCAGAGCAGATGGGTTGGCCAAGAATCTTACCAAGCTTGATGACGATGGTAAGATGTCCCGATTTCATGGTGGGTATTTATGTCGGAAAAAGTAGAGAGAAATGTGTTGGAAAAAGTAGAGAGAAAAGTGTTGTGGAGCTGCACCGGAGCTCGTCCAGGTGGGGGCTGTTGATACTGGAAAAAATAAAGAAAGAGTTGTAGAGCTGCAAACGAAATCGTCCACGGAGGGGGACTGCTTCTACCGAAAGACGTGGAGAAAGAAGGTTGTAGAGCTGCAAGCGAAATCGTGCAGGGCGGGAGGGTATCAATACTGGAAGAAGTAGAGAGAGAAAGTTGTGGAGCTGCAAGCGAGATGGTGCTGGGGGAAGACTGAGGGGGACCGGGGGGGGGGCATGGAGAACGAAACGTGGAAGGTATATATGTTCAGGTAGTGATATAGCTGCCAGGCCTTTCAGGTGTTTACACGTCCGAGCTCGGCAGACCAAGGACTTGCCTGGGCAGGCAGGACGGGGGGGCGTGGGGGGCGTGATGAGCTGCCACGGCAGGAGCCGAATCAACCAAGCTTGTTGGGTGGGAGGACGGCAGCAGCGACCAGGTTGACCTGGGAGCCTGGGAGGGGTGGGAAGTGGGGGAGTTCATGCCACGGCAGGCACCAGCAAGCAAATCTTAGGGCTCAGCTGACAGGTGAGGGGCACGGGGGCGGGGGCGGGGTCGACGGCCACGTGATATCGGCATCCCATACAGTGCGATATCGTGACCGTGTCTGGGGGAGCATGGGTGGGGATAGCGCCGCCGCCGGGCTTTGGCTGTCCGCCGACCTCTGCCCAGCATTTCCACTTCCCCAGCTTTGACTGTTTGCCGCCTTGCCGCCCTCAAGGACAACGGCTGGCCCACCAAGTAAACAATAGCAAGTACGCGGGCGCATTGCTTTTACGCCGCCAAGGTCAGAATGTCGCAAGTCGGAGGGACACCTCCGGCAGACAATGCCAAGACGACGGTGAACAAAATGGGCGGCCCAGAGGCCAAGACCGCACCACATATCAAGACGACAGCCGAGCCCCGGATCCGCGACCTGCAGAACGACCCGGCCCGGACCGGCTTCGACCCAGCCAGGGCGTGGTGGCTCAACTATCTCGCCATCCTGACAGGCCGCATCACCGCCGAGGGCACGTTCCACTACCGCGAGTGGCGATATGCCGTCAACGAGGCGCGCGACTGCCGCCAGTGTGAGCGGTGGCGCGACTTTGCCCTGCGCTACTCCCCGACTGTGCGCTTCCTGGCCGACAAGATCGCCGACCTCAACGGCCGCATCGACAGCACCAACGTGTACTGCCGCCGGTGCCCGGCCCGCCTGGACGAGGACGGCACCGTGTACCGCCAGGGCGGCGGCTTCAGCCCCGAGCACGGTATCCTGATCTGCGCCAACGAGGTCATCAACCGGAAGCATCTCGAGGACACGCTCGCGCACGAGATGGTCCACGCCTGGGACGCGCTGCGGTGGAAGGTCGACTACACGGGGGAGCGCAACCTGCGCCATGCCGCATGCACCGAGGTGAGTCTGGGCAGATCTCACGGCCGGGGCGGGATCTTCCGGCGAGAAGATTCAGAGAGGCCACCAAGCGCCAGCGCGTGTGGCAGATGAGACAGAAGGCTGAACTGAAGAGGGCGCTAACAATGCCGGCGCGGCGGCAGATACGAGCGTCCATGCTCAGCGGCGAGTGCAGGTGGTGGCGCTGGGGCACCATTGCCCGTGCGCAGGGCGATACCACGATAGCGAAGCAGTTCCAGAAGTGTGTTCGCACGAGGGCGATGCTGTCCGTCATGGCGCGGCCAACCTGCCGGGATGCGGAGCATGCGGCCCGGCTCGTCGACCAGGTGTGGGACTCGTGCTTTGCGGACACGAGGCCGTTTGACGAGGTGGACAGGTGAGCCGAAGGGCTGGTTCCAAGTAAGAATCCATGGCCGCTGCCCCCTGGGCAGCACCGATGGATATGAGTGAGCCAAGGCGACGAGATGGATACGAGTGAGCCAAGATGACGAGATAGATGTGAGGGAGCCGAGACGACGTGATGGAGCAGTATGGCATCTTGTCATGAGTCAGGGCTCAAAGTTATAGAGTGGGGGATGGGGATGTCACGGGCCTGTTCTTCCCTGTATGGGCCTGCCAACCTTACCACGAGTTCGGGTGGCCATGCTGGCGTGGTCATCGACATCGACCATCCCATCGGACAATGAATATATATATACATAAACCCCACACAGTCACTGACTTTCCGTCCATGTCCAACTGCCATGTCCAACCGCCATGTCCCACCTGCGTATCCACTGGTCCCACCAGCCACATCGAATTATCCAACATGGCATTCTGTCCCGTTTGAGACAGGCCTCCCTAGTCTCTCGTATGTTTCCTCTTCTTCTTCATCAGTCATACCCATGGGTCCATACCAGACTAACAGCCGGACAGCTTGGCCCTGTTGCTTGTCCGCTCCCCCTTTACGCAATGCTTGACGATCCAGGGATGGGTCTGGACCTGTTCCAGAGGGATTCGCTTTTCAGGGTCAAGTACTAGGAGCTAGTGGGATGTTAGCCCTGCAACGAGATTGTAGGGAGCGGAGGGAGAGGGGGGAGAAGGGTAGTGGGGGCATGAGAGGTGGAGCGGAGGGGGAGTGGGGATAGGGAGAGAGGGGAAAAGGATGGTGAGAGTATAGGAGGTGGAGGGGTGTGGGGGGGAAGCGGAGGGGGAGGAGGGGTGCCGGAGGGGTGAGGGGGGAGAAGGGATGGGAAGTGGATGGGCGGGAGGGCGGAGGGGGAGAGTGGGAAGAAGGGTGGTGAGAGCATGGGAAGTGGATGGGCGGGGGGGCCGAGGGGGAGAGTGGGAAGGGTGGTGAGAGTATGGAAGGGGCAGACAGCCTACCCTCTTGATCAGGTCCGTCGCCTCGGGGCTGACAAACGGCGGCACCGTCATGTCGGCCCTGGCGATCCGTCGCTGCGTCATCACCGGCGTGTCCTCAAACGGGGCCTCCCCGACCAGAAACTCGTACGTGAGCACGCCGAGGCTCCACAGGTCCACCTTCTCGCTGTAGTAGCTGTCGCTGCCCAGCTTGACCATCTCGGGCGGCAGGTAGTCGAGCGTGCCGCACATGGTCTTGCGCCGGTTGTTGGGCGCGTGCACGGACCAGCCAAAGTCCGACAGCTTGATCTCGTCGTGGATGCCGACCAGGATATTCTCGGGCTTGATGTCGCGGTGGATCACGTGCTTGCGGTGCAGGTACCGCAGCGCCGACGCCATCTGGCCGATGAACATGGCTGCCTTCCACTCGGGGAACCGGCTCTCGCGCCGCAGGTGCTTGTACAGCTCGCCCTTGCCGGCGAACTCGAGGATCAAAAAGATCCGCTTGCTGTCGTGGAAGTGGCCGTACATCTTGAGGATGTTGGGGTGCCGCAGGTTGCTCTGGATCTCGATCTCGCGCCGGACCTGCTTCTCCACCCCGCCGCCCTGCTGCAGCTCGCTCTTGTGCAGCACCTTGAGGGCGCAGATGAAGCCGGTGACCCGCTCGCGCGCCAGGTAGACCCGGCCGAACTTGCCCTTTCCGAGGGGACGGCCTATGTCGAACATGCCCAGGTGCAGGGAGCGCGGCATGCCGGGGTCCACGAGCAGGGTGAGCGCCGTCGAGGCCGACTTGCGCTCGAGGATGACGGTCGCGGCGGAGGCGCGGTGGAACGGGAAGCCGTGTTGGTGGTGGTGGGCGTGGTCGGCCGCGAGCTCGTCCATTGTCGAGGCCGACGACGCGGACGCGCAGGCGGAGCCAGAGCCGGAGCCGGACGCGGATGAGGACGAGCCGGACGAGGAGGCGGGGTGGTTCTTTGTTGTGGCGACGGCAGTGCGGGCGGGGGAGGGCGGGTTGCCCGCCGCCGCTGCTGCTGCTGCCGCTGCCGCCGCCTTCCGCTGGGCCGCCTGGGATGGGAGGGTGACGCTGGCGGTGACAGCGTTGGGGTTTTGCGACTGCAGAGCGACCTTGATCAGGTTTGTCCGACCCGATGTGGTGGCGGCGGCAGCGGTGGTGGTGGTGGTGGCCGCGGAGATGATCTAGAGACAAGACGAAAGACGGGCGGTCAGCACCAAATTCTCAGGGACCCGGGAGGCTCGGAGGGGTGGGGACACGAACCTTGGCCTTGGAGTACATCTTGGTGTCCGTCGGTTCGTTCTCATCGTTGACTGACATGCGCTCGAAGCGCGCCTCGAGGGTGCGGGTGGCCATTGTTGGCGCGGGGGTGACAAAAACAGGCACAGCCAGAGAGGGAGGCAGCCTGAATCCGGGGGTGAGTACGAGATATGAAGCACTCGAGAGAGTTGCGCGGTGCAGTGAGCAGGGAGCAGTGGTGGGCAGTGAGCAGTGGGCAGTGGGCAGTGGGCAGCGAGCAGTGTAAGTGGTAGTAGTTATTCGTCGCTTAGCGGGTGTGTTGTGACTGCGTGTAGCGTAGTGAGCTTGTCGTCTGGGGCAACGGCGGCGGCGGCGGCAGCAGCAGCGGCAAGCGGGGAGGTGGGTGGTGGCGGTGTCTGATTGGCCGTCGCGGCTTGATTGGCATGGCGCTCCTGTGTTCAGCGCCAGGAACAGCGGTAGTCCAGCAAGATTTCTCAGATATCGCAATTGTTCGGTTGCTTGGACTCGACTCTTCGTCATTTGGGGACAGCAATGGCTCCGTGCCTCGGGCTGCTTCAGTTTCTCTCTTGGGAATAGTAGTAGTAATCCAACTGCTCCAGCCGAGTTCAGTGCTGCAGGCCAAGTACCAGTACCAGGCAGGAATCATTTGGCTGCTTGGGCCAAGTTCGGAGGCCCACCTGTTTTGTTCGACTTGCTTCGGCCACATCAGGGACAGCCCGCCTGGGGATCCCACTGGCATCTATCGCCCACCCCAACAGCATTGCGCTCGGCTGCGTGCTTTTTTAACTCGGCGGGCACAAATACCCACAAGAGGGTTGGCTGGGCAAACAGGCCATGGCAGGGCAGGCCAGCCAGCCAGCTGGTCGGTCGGTCAGTCGGTCGGCCACATCCTCATGCTCGGCTTTGCATCCCGAGATCTGCCGCGTCTGGCCCATCGTCGGCCGGCCGGGCTCGTAGTCCGAGCCAAGGGAATAGAACAAGACTTGGCGACCCGGGCTCGTAGTGCTCAGGCCCGAGCGGCCCATGACCTCTGGACAGGAATGCGCTGTTATCGCCAAGCTGGCATGTAATTATACAACCATTCCCCTCCGTGTCGTCGAGCTATTATTACCCAACGAACACGGGACACAGTACTCTGCCTTGTGTCGGACAGAACCGAAAAAATTGGGGGAAAAAAGGCTCGCTTCGTTTGTAGAAACGCAGACATATATACCGCCATCCACACACCCATAAGGATGAACCCAATACACGCACTCACCCATCCCCATCCATGCCACCCACTGCGATATACATAGTCAGCCGCAGACGCCACCCATCCCCATCCCTACCCTCACTCCAGTATCCCGTACATGGAAGTATAGTCGGTCGCAAATTTTCCCCCGGCATCCGCCAGCTTGCCGGCCTCGGTCTTCCAATCCGCCGTCGCCGACGTGGCCCACGACCCGACCAGCAGCTGCGCGTCCTTTCCCAGGACCATCAGCATGGTCTGTCCGTTCTCCTCGACCACCAGCGGCGCGCTGTTGGCCGAGATGGCCAGGTCCTCCCAGTCGCCGCCCCAGCCGCTGCTCCCGCTAAAGCGCCGATGCATCAGCCGGCCGGTCGAGCTGACCGCCACCACGTCCATGACCCCGGCCGCCGGGGAGATCACCGACGGGGCCCCGATGAAGCTGCCTCCGAGCGACTCAAGCGCGGACGGGGCCGCGTTGACCGTCTCCCGCGTGAAGTGGTACATCTGAGTGTCGGTCCCGACTCCGAAGAAGTCGATCCGGTTCGGGGCCGAGCTGTCGAATGACCGAACGAGCGGATCGCCGACGAAGCTGCCGCCCTGGTCTGTCCAGTTGGTCCACTCGAGCGTGCTGCTGAGGTAAGACGCGTATTTGACCGAGTCCGACGTTGTCGGGTCGTAGATGAACATGTCGTGTACAGATGGGCCGTCGCGGCAGGCCACGCTCACGCCCGAGGCCGCCACCTGGTCGCTGTCCAGGGTGTCCCAGCCAGGTCCTACCATGAACCCGTCATAGTCCGCGGTCCAGAAGTTGTGCTGCGGCGTCCGGGTAGGAGTGTAGACAATCCAAATGTCCATCCGGTTCCCGGTCACGGTGCAGAACTCGGGAGCAGACTGTACCGGGGTGATGTACTGCTTCCACTCGTTCCAGCCACCGTTCTCGTAGTACCTCCCCATGAGAGTCTGGTCGAGCTCGTTGACGGCGAAGAGGTCGATCCGGGTCAGGCCGGGGCTGGGCTCCCAGGCGAGGGCGCCGGGCGGGCTCGCCATCGGGCCGGCCTTGCCCTGCAGCGACGTCCACCCGGCCGGGTCCCATTCGGTCCCGTTCCATATCCGGGTCTGGATGTTACTGTCGTTGCCGCGGCCGAACACGTGCAGCTGGCCGGTGGAGTAGACGGCGACGAGGGTTTGATGGCAGAATGCCTTGGAGCAGGTGCTGTCAAAGTCTCTCACGATGCCGGTCCTGTTTCTGTTGTCCCGGGTGGTCAGCTCTGGCTGTGTGCTTGTGGGTGGGTGGGTGGTTCCGGGTGTGCGCGCGCGCGCGCGAGCGTGTGTTGATTGGGCCCGTGCTTCTTCCCACATGTGATGAGCAACTCACGATGAGGAGGGGGCAGCCGGCTTCGAGTCTGGGCCAGCCTCCGACCCACTCGGCCTCAGCCCCACCCCCAGCCCGACGCCCAAACCGATGCCGAGCAGAACCAGCGCGGCCAGGACGATGAGCGTGATGCAGACGGGCCGCCTGTACCATTTCCTCTTCAGGCCCGGCCGCATCTCGGCGAGATCTTTCTTAAACCTCTGGGCGAAATAGACTTGGGGATTGGCAGGATACGCCTCCGGGTAGGGCTGCGGCCCCGGCATGCCAGTCTCCTTCTCGTTCGTACCATCGCCGGTGCTGTGGATGATGTTCTCCGGGGCCCAGCTGCTATGATCCGGCTGGACTGCCTCGGGCGCGTCCGAGTAGCCGGGCCGCGGCTGCTGGCCCGCCGGCAGGCCGGTATAGGTCTGGGAGGCCATTGGGGCGTGCGACTGGCTCGCGTCTGGGCCCCACGGGCTGCTTGTTCCGTGCGTGGGGTGGGGGGGGGGGCGAGATGGAGGGGGCGAGATGGGGACGAGGAGTCGGTGGTCTACCTCGGGCTCGCCTCGTCGCAGCAGCAGGACGCACCGGGAGACAGTGCCTTACTGGATCCAGCCTACTACAGACAGCACATTGGGTCATGAGAGAATGGAGTGTATGGGTGTGTGGGTGTGTGGGTGCCTGTACGTGGCACCGTGGTCGACCGGAAAGAGAAGACCAGAATGGGTAAATCAGAGCAAGGAAGAATACGGCGCAGTCGGCGCTGCCGGATCAGCCCCGGGAGGGAACACGCCAAGACTCAGCCCCTGCCTTGACGAAGGAGCCGGGAAGGCAGAAGAGGGTGGCAGCGGGTCGGGCGGGTGCGTGCAACATCCGTCTGTTCCACCAGGGTCAGCCGCGGAAACGACTTGAAGAACCAATGAATCCGCAGCCGGGACAGGTATTCGGCCTGCATTGCTTCTTCGCTTTACTTTTTGTTGCTGCTGGCCCTTGCCATGTGAACCCAATCCTCCTTGCGTGCTCTTCGGCGCCCCCCCCCCACGCAAGCGCCCTCAGCGAAGCGGAGCCGAGCGATGATTGGAAACTTCACTTGTGCCAGCCTTTTTAGCGCCTGGGGGTGGCCTTGGGCCTTGCTGATAGGGCAGCCTGTGGGTCTCGTCCATTTTTTCCGCTGTCCCGGAACTCTTGTTTTATTTCTTTTCTTGTGGGCTGTTGTTTATCTTGACATGTCGGGGGAGAGGGGTGGGGGTCTCGAAGCGAGTGGCTGGCGTCTTCTCTTATGCCGGGGGGAGGGGACCTCGAGCCTTGCGAGTTGTTCGAGAGGATCCGGCCGAGGGGGCGGTCCAGGGGTCGCTTGGCCTCATCCTTTCGTACGAAAAACGCTCAAGGTACCATGGATAGACGGAGGGTAGGTAAAGTAAAATGTATGGGCTGCATCCGCGTCGCAACGTCGGACCGGTCTCACCCAGTGGCGGGCCACTTTCAGCCGGGGACCAAGACAGTTGCGGGCGGCGGCGTGGCTCAGCGTCCCCGGGCTACTGCCGAAAATGCTTGAGTCTGAGATGCTTCTTTATCGAGAAGCTATCCAGGCAGAGGGGCTCCGACGAGGAAACACTCTGACGGGGCGCTTCTGCGCCCATCTGGCAACATCAACCGTCTGTTCGAGGATCCACCGGCTGGTACAACGTTCGGTTCGCGAACGACGCACGAGGCCCATCTCTCCCCGGTCGATTCGACCTGCGCGATCTCACTCGACCGAGCCATAATTAACGAACTGGTGATAAGATAGAAGTGGACAGACCCAAAAACAACGACCTCGCAGCAGGCAGTCCTCAGAGATGGATGGGCATAAATGGCCGGGCAATTACCCGCCGCCTGTGACCCTCGCTATGGGTCTCGGCGACTTGTATGTTTTCTTTCGAGGAGGTCCATTCCAAATATTGGTCGGTCGTGCTCGTCGCCGACGCCCGCAGCGCGGCCGTTGTCGGCCAAGAACTCATACAGCTGTCCGGTGAGAAGTGCCATATCTTTGACGGCCCTACAAGTCTGGTCTGCGACGCCGCAATATCCGCATCGGGTGCGGCTGGCCAGCCAGGGTCAGCAAGAGCAGGCAAGGCGCCCCGCAAGGGAGCCGGAATTTGACTCACGTTCCGTGGGTACCTGGCACTGGCCGTATGGCCCGTGCCAGGTACGCGCTCATGGCCCTCCATGACCAAGGTGTGCCAGCAACGCTCACCAGGATCGCGCGGAGGGTCATTAGAGGCCGGCTCTGCATACACGGCCCGAAAACCCTCGAACATGCTCTGGACCATCTTGGCACCGCGAAGTGGACTGAGCTGGCTCTTGCCCGCCATGGAGCTCCCATCGGGGAGGTGTACCATAGTGTGCTGGGCCTCCCGGCTGCACACCGCCTCGTGTTCCCTTCCGCTCGCATTCGGGCCGTCCTGGCCGCGGCCCCGTCCGTCCCAGAGGTCCAGGTCGTCGGCGGAGGCCTCCGGGGCCTCCTCGGCCCACTCCGCAGCGCCCCTCGTGGTGTCCGACATCCCCGCGGTGGCTCCGGCCCGGTTGCGGCCGCGATCCCTGTCGCCGCTCCGGCGCCGGCCGCAGCCCGGACGCCCTTGTCGACATCTCGCCGGCGCCGGGCCGTGGTCACTACCATGCAGTCTGCGTCGGCCACCCCTGTCGTGGCGACAGTCCCTGCCGTAGCGCCCACTCCGGCTATGGCGCCGGTCGCGGCCCGGGCGTCTTCCACCTGGAAGCGTCGGGCCCCGGCCTCGTCAGGCGCTCGTGCCGCCAAGTGTCGCGCCCACGAGGCCCAGGAGGAGTAATCGTGTTCGCGCCGGTCTGGGGCGGATGGGCCGCTCGGGATGGAAATGGTCGGTAGGTGCGCCAGCCCCTCCGGCCGCTCGGCCCTCGCAGGCCAAGGCCGGCGGGCAGCGCCCATCGGGCCAATCGGGCTGTGCGGCCGCTTCTCGTCAGGCCCCTTCCGAAGACGAGGCCGAGTCCTTGGCAGGTGCCCACAGCGATGGCGCGCCACTCCGCGCGTCTTTCGGGAGGGACGTCCGCTTCCACAATTCGACGTCAGAGTCAGCTTCCAGAGAGTGGAAGCGGGGACGGCTGCCGAGTCTGGAGCTGGACCATTCAATGTCACTATCGGCTTCGAGAGCATGAAACCGGGAACGGCTCCTCGATTTGGAATGGGCGGCAGCAGCTGCACCACGCGATCTTACAAGCCCTGCCGCCATTTGACAAGTTCAGTCGGAGGGCGGCAGGTGGATTCCTCCCGTTTCACGAGCGGGTGGTAAGAGCGCGAAAAGTCCGGACATCAACACGATGGTGAGTCCGCCAGGACCTCACCATGTCATCTCTCTCTCTCTCCGCAGCCTGGTACTCGTCGCGTGCGGCATGTGATGCGGCCTCGCGTGGAGTTCAGGCTTTCCAACAAGGCTCGCAACTATCGCGCGGAGAAGCTGTCCGCCTCGCCGTCGCAGTCGTCGCGCGCAGCATCGACATTGTCATCGCAGTCAGTGCGATGCGCACACCTGCCGGGTCCGACCGACCACCGAGTCCATTTCCGCCCCTATGCGACATGGCTAGACATAAAGATCCATGTCAGGTTGGGGGGGAACGCCAGTACATGAACCTCAAACCAGGGATGTCGACGCCGCGACCAGACCGGTCAAGGAAGGATAGATATAAATAGTTTCCTAAACTACGATGTAGTTACCCTTACTACTTGCCTAAGAGTTTGGTTCTACTATATAGTCGACCTAGTCGGAGATCAAGTTCGTAAGTCGCAGCTAAGGGCTGGCCAGTCTAGTCTATAAAGATGGACAATTGGAAAGAACTTAGATATGAGATAGGCATACTACGGCGGAAAACGTAGATGCTATACGCACGTCGAGGTAAAGTATGTGTAAGACTATAAGACTGCAAGTTGGGGTGGCATTCAGTCTATCTGAGATTTATCACATGTCGTGGCATCCTGGCCGGGGCGTCCACGGACTCGCCTTTCCTGATTCGGGATCCGATAAGGAGACGGGATTTAGATTCACGATCCATCTCAGCTGTCTGGAGCGCCATGTTTCATTCATCTCGCATACACGCCCGAGAGGCGTGCTTGCTGCTTCGGACTTTTCTGTGCCACCGCGAACTGACTCTCTACCTCACCATCTCACGCGAATTGGTGGCTGGCTCCATCATCCGCACCCCCGGCGGCCGCTGATCCTCGCCGCCGCCGCTTTCGTCGTCCGCCGCCATCGCCGCCGTCGCCATCATCGGCGCTATCGCCACTATCCCCATCAGCGCCAGCCACCATCGCCCGCCGCCGCTGCCGCCGCCGCCGCCGCCGCCGCCGCCGTCCCTCGCCACCATTGCCGCTGTCACCACCGCCACCACCGTCGCCGCCGTCGCCGCCATCGCCACCATAGCCGTCGCCCTGAACGATGCCACCGTCGCCGCCGTAGCCGCAGTCGCCGTCGCCGTGCTTGTCACCGGCCATGGTACTGTCCCAGTATTCTGGCGTGGCTAAGATGCCGGCGCGCTCGTGTCCGGTGAGGATGTCCATGCCATCGTAGCCCTCGTCACGGCGGCCGTCGTGAATGTTGCCGCCATCGCCGTCGTAGCCGTCGCCGTCGTCATTGCCGCCCTCGTTGCTGGGCTCTGTCTCCACCCCCGCCAGCCGCTTGAGCTTCTCCGAGACCGCCACGGCAGTCGTGAGCATGAGGGCCTCCAGGGCCGTGATGGGGGAGAAGCCGTATTCCTGCATGAGGAGGGTGGGGTTGTCGTCAGAGGCCCAACCGACGGCGTAGATGACCACCGAGGCCTCCCACACCTCGGTGGCCAGGTCATAGCCCAGTGTGCAGAGGACCTGCCCCTCCTGGGCGTCGGCGATGAGGCGGCCGTTGTCTGGGTTATATAGGCCAGGTCAGCTTTGATCAGTTGGGCGAACATTTTATAGGCCGGTGGGGGGTGGAGATGGGAGCAACGTAGAAGGGCAAGAGAGAGAAAAGAAAAGAAGGGTGGAGCAGAGGGGGCGGGGGAAGAGGGGTGGAGCGGATTGCCTCGGCTAGAGGGGCGAGGAGTGAAGAGGGGGAAATGGAGAAGAGCGGGATGGCCAGGGGAGGAGGGGGAGGCAGGAGACGCGGGGGAGAAGAGGATAGCCAAGGGAGGAAGCACGAAGGAAGTAGAGATTGCCAGTCAGGCTCACCGATGATGATGGCACGCAGGCCTGTGATGGTGGTGGTGGCTTCCATGGCTTGTTCCATGGTTGTGGTGCGAGGTTGGTTTGTTCGTGGGTTGGCTGGCAGCCAGAGGCTCCTTATATAGACCAGAGGGGAAGAAAATTTTTCAGAGGGGTAAGATAAGGATGCGGCAGTTCAGTTTCGACTGGCAGGCCGGCTGTCAAGGCGGGTGAGGAGGGGGAAGGAGCCTGGGTGAGTGGGAGCCCCAGGAGGAGCTGGGAGTGGCTGCAACCCTGCTACAGTATGGCCAGGTACTCTCCATGTACTCCTGAGGCATTGTTCTGGTAGCATCAATAACAAGAATACTGTTAAAATGATGCGGACAGTCTCTGGGTCGTACCCGACTCTGGGTTTCTAAATAGAAAATTTGTATGGCCTGTAACGGACATTATTTGATATTATTCTCAGATTGTCTTTCCGAGCTCTCTACCTCAGGAATCTATGGGAGGTACAAGTTCCATTATCCTGTGCGAGATGGAGGGGGGGATGCGGCTGGGGAGCACCTTCCCGGCCGGAAAATCAGCCGGATATATGCGGGGCCCGGGGTGGCAAGCCCCGGATCGGCCCCACCGGCCGGCTGGCCGGTGGGGCCGATCCGGGTGCTCCTGCCTTGTCCCCGGCACACCTTTTGCCGACACACTTTTCCTTCCAACCTGTCACTGCCAAACGCAAATCACCACCCATCAAAAATCAACCCCCAACCCAAATCACCACCCAAAAGAAATCATCCAACACAAATCACCACCACAGTTTGGCCATTGCCTTTTTCGACAGAGCCATGATATGAGCAACTGTGACTTGTCGTGGCCATGGCTACTTTGGCTGTTGGAGGCCAGGGCCCTTCAGGTCAGTGCAGCTTGATTGGCGTGGTACCTTGCTGCTCATCCATCACCCCAGGGCCATCATCCCCCGTCCCCTCTTCCATCAAGCTGACCACTGGCACCATAGCCACTCCCTGTCTTGTTTTGGGCAACCTGATTGCTCGGGCCATGATCGCCGTGATTACGGTGATTCATGGTTTTCGAGGGTCGAAACCCCATGAAGGGGTTTCGCTACAACCAATTGGAGGCCATCACCCCAGCCTTTCGGGATCATGGTACGTTGCTCTCTGTCCCTACCACTATGTAGCCACCCCATCTTCCCATCAGTCTGATTGCTTGCCCCATGGCTGGCATGCTTACCGGCCATTCAAGGCTTTGGAGGGTCCATTTTGGATGAGGCGGTTACGCCCCAGCCAATTGGAGGCCATCATGGCCTCCTGGGGTCCTGGTATGTCCCCCTTCCCATCACTTTGGTCGCTCTCACCATGGCTGTCCTGCTTACCGGCCATTCAAGACGCTTGCCCAGAAAATCTCCGAGGCTTTCGAGGCTTTCCAGGCTTTCGATGCTCTCCTCGACACAAATGAAGATGAGTGCCAGCTCGACAGGATCCACGCTCAGGTCAGCGATATCGAGAGCGTGGACCACCAGGCGATACTGTGGTGCGATCAGTCTCGAGAGGCCGCCATCTGGGCCAATCTCCTGGCTGGCGGAATCACCACCGTCGACTCGTTTCGACCAGTCCACCAGTCGGTCGACGGGAAGGACCGGGTCAGCGCCGCCCCCAGCAACCTGATTCCGGGTTTCGGATGGTCCATTTTGGAAGAAGTGGCTACGCCCTAACCAACTGGAGGCCATCCTATTTATGCTCGATAGGAGCTCCTGATACGTCATCTGCTGAGCCCGCGTTGATGACCTCATTGACGCGGGAAACCCTGATCTGCTTCTGTCATGACAGCACGATCGCCCATCTCGCTCCCCATTGAGCTGGTCAGGCGACCGATCAGACCACTGCCAGGCGCGTCACA
>JAOYNC020017973.1:0-15564 GCA_025802115.2 Bertia moriformis
CTTTTCTTCAGCCGCCGCTTCCGTATCAGGAAGGTGGGGCCTCTCAAGTGGGTCCAGATCAGGGCAGGGTGTAACACTAGGCAGCGGCGACCAGGCCGCAGGCCGCACGACGGAGGGCGCGGTGCCGGGCGTAGGCCTAGCACAACAAGTCTTTGGTTAGACGCGACCGGGCACACTTGGCGCACTTTTTATTAACTCCGCCCTCATAGTCGATGACTCCCTTAATGCACAGGGCCGATATCAGCGAGTCCTAAGGAGGCGCGCGTCTTCTTCGTTACTGTCGCCTCCGCAAAGAGTCCGCCTTGAAGTTGGAGCGCATTCTTGTATCGGGGGATAGTCAATTGCGGAGAAGAAGACGGCAGAGGAAATCGACACGATAGGACATACAGGAGTGATGGGAGGGGCGGCAGGCGGAGCACCCGGGGCATTGGCCGACGACTCCATGATGCGGATACGCGACGAGGAGATGATGCGATGGACAGATGGGTTGTACGATACTTATGTGTAAAAGCCGCTGGCAATATTCTGATGAGATATGGGCAGGCGACGTCGCGATCGTAGGTCCTGTAAGCTCGGGGCGGGGTCGCCGCGTCCAGACGATGACTCGCTCACATTGTTCGCCCGATTAAAGGAAATAAACGACCGGATGCCTCGCGCAGAGCGAACATGCTGTGTCGAGGTCCGGATCTCCGGCCTCGAACCGACGGCGACTCGAGCTGACGGTGCCGATCGACGGAAGGGTCTGCGGAATCGACCCGCAGAAGCCTTCTTCTTCTCCTTGATCCTCGTCGAGATATCCTCGTCATTGTCGTTGGCGCCCTCGCCTCCGCAGCCATCAAAGCCCACTCGAGGTATAAGGGCTGCGGCCGGTCCTGCACCAATCGCAGGCCAGGGCCTGCGAGCCTGAACATTTATCCTACATGGGATGTGGATATCGACTCTGTCTATCCATCTCCTCTCTCAGTCATTCAGATAACTTCGTGCAAGTTCGGTTATCATATCGGTAATCCTCCGGTAGTCCCTCGGTCATTCATAGTAGACGCCCTTAACTGGTCAGCTGTGCCATGATGGAGCTCAAGGACGACCTGGTGCTCGACTAGAGGTAAAAGAAAAATCTAGCGGGCGCGGGAGATAAACCCCCGGCCCTCAGCACGTCGGGGCTGCCGGCTGCGCCAAGCTGTCGGTCCGACCGTCGGCCCCTGGATCCACGCCTGCCAGTCAATTTCGCCGATTGAGGTGAGGGTGGCATGCCCCGTTTCGGCCACAAATGGTACGTCTTTTGCCGATGCCAATGGGCTTGGCAAGTACCGTGCCCATCTAGGGCTCCGAAAGCTTGCTAAGCACCAAGAAAGCATCGGCGAGCTGGTGTGGCATGGGGCGTAACTCGGGGTTCCTCGGCTGTACTGACACGGGACCCTCATCCGGGCCGCATGTTGTCTGTCCTAGTGAACCAAGGGGATCTCTCGGTGGCGCACTCGATCGGTGGATCGAGGATGCGTACCAGTCGACTTCAAGTCCCCTTCGAAAAGCTGTACTTGGCCATTGTAATTTGCAGCGACTTTCCAGCTGGCTACCATATAGTGCGTCCGGCCTGTCGGCAAGCCTGGTTCTCCTGGGCTGGCCGTACTGCCTCTTCCGGGCCCGCGAATGTCGGGTGCTTCGCTCCCAAGTGGCGCCACAGGAAGGCTGGCGACGCGCTCTTCCTTGAGAATGTTGATCATGTCGTCGTAGTCAGCACAGCCGTCATCCTTCTCTTCACTCTCAAACTCAATCCCCTTGTCCTTTGTAATTTTCCGGGTTATCTCGTCCTCAATCAACTCTTGCCCCTCTGGAGTCATCGCAGACACAAAATCAAGCCGGGGGACCGTCCCCGCCACGACGGGCTGAAGGGGAACGGACACGGGCCCCGGCCGCAGCAGGGGGGTCCCTCGGCGAAACAGAGCGGTCTGTACGAGTGCGACCGGTGGACGAGGGAACGGACGGGGTGGCGGGGGCCAGGCGCTCCACTACGCGGCTTAGAATGTCGTCGTGCTTGTCGTCGGCCCGCCACCGGGCGGCCTCGCGATTGTCGGCATTGCGCTCGATGAAATCTTGGCGTTCCTACGAAGGGGTCAGAAGGGGAGCGACGAGGAGGAACAGGAGGGAGAGGGGTACTGACCGCCAGATGGCGGACCGCGTCCGTCGTCTTACCGAGGCATCCATCTCAGCTATCATCGTCTGGCGCCTCTTGCGGAGCCTGGCAGCGGCGGACTTGCTCGCCTTCTCGGGAGCAGCCTCTGCCCGATCTGTCTCGTCCCCCGCCTCCTTCTCAACAGCATGCTGTTGGACCCCCCGCCACCCTCGAGAGCCATTCGGCCGTCTGGCCAGTGACAGGTTCCTGGGCCACCCGACCGGCACACCCCGTCGACCACCTTTGAGAGCGCGGTTAGCAGGTCCGGCCGCTCTGCCGTATCCGGAATCGAGCACATAAGGTCTGTGATGAATGAGTATGCCTCACCGATATCTTTGTAGTGAGCCGACCTGAACTGGGCAACCGAGTCGGGCGGGGAGGCCCGTAGGCCGGCCTCTTACGGCGCCTCGCCGGGGCCGCGTTGAGGGCCAGGCTCTCGTCGCTGCTGCCGCTCGCCACAGTCGCTCTTGTCCTGCATATTGCCGAGGCAGTGCGGCCGCTGGGCTGTCACGTCGAACCCAAACACCATCTGACTCCTTGCTGAAGACGACAGGAGGGGCACGTCTTTTGTGAGGACGACCCACGACAGCGATATGGCGGAGGAGATATCGGCCCGCCATATAGTGCGCTAGTGATTCTGTAAATGTAGAGACAGACGAGTATAGCGGTCACACATCCGCGATTGCCGATCAAATTTCTTGTGAGCAAGTCTATTATCGGTGATTTTGGTGATCAGGTGTTCACTGCCAGCGAGCCCAGACCGACTGCTATATCAGGTAATATTGAGCCCTATGGTCTCGGATCCACTGTTTTGAGGGTATTTCGGTGTCTTGTATCTGTCTGGCGTGGGGTGGGCTGGTCCCACCTCGCTTGGTGGCAAAGTTTTCTTTTCTGCCAGGCCCTCACCGCGAACGGAGGTCTCAGGTAATCATTTGATACTTGCCGGGTCCACTGCCTGCCGCAGACTTCTTCCAGGAGTGATTCGGGGAAGTATTAATCGCTTAGGATACCATCGACAGCCTGTCCACCGTTGTTTGTCGTCGGGACGGGCGCCGGGCGCGGGCGGCCGAGGGCCGAGGGACTGACGTGGCGGGGACGCCCCCTTTGCGCATGCAGGCCTGCTCGGCACGGAAATGGCCCACAGCCGTCGCAGCCCGGCTCAGAATACCACCACCTCGTGCCGACTGTTATTGGCTATACTGCATATAGCTTATCTGTCAGGTAGGCCAGCTGCTCTGCTGGGAAATACGTCTGTTCGACCTACGCGCAGTATTTACAACGCCGGGTGACACTGCTGATGTTATTCGTCGCAATAGTACCCCTCTATCACGAGCCTGTGCGTGCCAGCAGCTCTCGCACGGAGCGCGGGGGGGTCGCTCTGATCCGGCTCGGAATACTGAGCTCACAGGGCCTTCTCTGGCAGAGCGCGCGTGGCCTGTTGAATGGAACCAAAGGGCCAGCCGCCTTCTTAGCTTTGGAAAGACTGGCTCCGGGCTGACGCTTGATTGGCTGGCTTGGGAAGGAATTTTGGATCGCCGCAACCCTGCCCGGCAGATGGAAGAACACCGTCTTGTGTCGCCCGGAACTGTTTCAATTATACCCTGCCACCGCTGATATGGCTAGGTAGGGGTATTGTGACCAATAGAAAATCCCGTTCGAGATGAGGGAGGAAGCTCCACGTGCGAGCCGATCTGACGCGTAATCTCGCCGAGGATGTAGCTATCCTAGCGTAGGTACTTGAGGATATTAAGGTAATCCGTATAAAAGGTAGCAGTCATATCGTCATTCATCCCGATGTCATTATCCCTTGAACTATACTCGTGGGTCCCCTCCACTGACAGGCCAGGGCGTGGAAGGCCGGGCTGAACTTGGGCGTACGGGCCCAGCGCCCGTCGTACTTCCGCTCGCTTGCGACAAGGACGTAATTATTGACCTCGGCGGCGGCGACGAGGCTACGCATGACGCGCGGCATAGGGCCCAGTAGCGGCTACGGGCCTGCGACATCTAGTCGCAAGTCAGACGGGAGAGCACACACGTGTTTTTTTTTACGCTTTTTAACCTCAAGTTGGCCGTCGATTTCCCCCGTGGTAGTCAGCGTGCCCAGGGGGACCGTCGCTTACTCAACCGTCGCTTCCCCATCAGAGGAATCTCCCTCGCAAAGACAGCCGGACTGAGTAGGAGCCGCGCGTGTCACAGCGCCTGGGGGGCTCTGGCCATTGGGAGCGTTGGCACACAGCCAGTCAAAATATTCAACAAGGAAGAGAAAGTGGTGAGGTGGGAGATAGGTGCGTCTTTCCAATGGTGGACCTCTAGGTAATCCAGTCCATGACTCCTCGATCATCGCGGCTGTGCGATACGGCGCGAGGTCTGTGCGTAGGTCAAGGTTCCTCTCGGTTAGAACATTCTCACGCTATCGTCGAACGCCTCCGACATCTAGTCGCAGATCTCAGCCAAGACCTGCTCTCGCTGTCATCGAACGCCTGCTGGATCTGGTCGCAGATCAGACGGCCATGCGCACACTTGGCGCACCGTCTGTTTCGGTGATTAACACTTGTCACGGCGTTTGTTTCGGTTACTCAGATGCTGTTGTCGATATTCCCGTCTTGGGATTTGGCGGCACTTGCTGCGGGCCGGCGGCTTCGTGATTTTCTTTTCCCACTCCGGGTGCAGGAGCCTGAACTGGCGCGGGCCCGACGCGCCAGCGGATGGTACTTGATAAGTTTCTGCTGCACCTTGGGCTCGATGTCTTCCACCCATAGCCTTAGGGTTGCAGCGTGATGATCGCAGGCCACTGCATGGCCTCTGTGAAGCCGTCGTCGGGGTCCCACTTTTTGGTGGCCGTCATCGGCGTCATGTTCCTCCTGGTCCGGGCCGGATGCCACGGGCAGCTTCGCGTGTGCCGATAGCAGACTGAGGTATCCCGCGTAATCGCGTTTGTGGCTCAGGGCCGGCCTGGCCGTGGAGAATCACTGGGCTGGAATTTGCTGCGGGAAAGTTGACTGGGCCGGCGGGTGAGCTGGCTGCTGGGTCAGGGGTTGGATCGACTGCTCGGAGAGCTCCGGCCCTGCCGGGCCCGCGCCCTCAGGGGCTTCGTCCCTCGCTCGGGAGGTTGAACCCTTTAGGGCTGTCGCTGCTGTCTAGGTGGCGCCGCTCTGTAGCATCTGGCTGATCAAGGTCCTCATATCCTTCATTGACCCTCCGACTTCTTGCCCCCGTTCGATCTGCTGGGCGGCCAGCTGCTCGGTGATATCACTCTGGATCTCGTCTCTTGGACCCGCGATCTATTTGTAGGATTCTTTCGTCTTGAAATATTTATCGCGTGCTTCCTTAGCAGTCGCTCGGCAGGCTGAATTGAGGGTGCTAAGAGAAGATCAGGGTGTTCATAAGGGAGAAAGGGAAATAGAAATCTATCTGTGGCCGAGGGAAAACCCATCGCCCTCAACTGGACTGGGCAGCCAGGCAACCTGCCACCCGGTCCACTACCTTGGCTGGCATAACTACACAGCTCGCTCCTTGTCATCGCTTATCGAGTATAGGATATAGCAAATGGGGGGAGTGTCATTTAACCTACCACAGGTTACGGCGCCAGGCTCAGCAGATCCCGCGCCCCATCTGCGATGACACATGGCAGACTCTGCGAGCCACGATCGATCTCTGGAGCGGTCAATAAATACATGCGGTGACTCTCCCCGATCTCATATCTGCTGCAGACGATTCTTCTCGGTCCGAACCCCCCCCCCCCCCGGGTCACCGTCCTAATCCCCTCTCCGGGGTGAATGGGCGGACTGTGGCCCCCAGACCGGATATGTAGTCGCAATCACTCCCTTATTCACTTGACCAGTCTTCACTTGCTCCTCCGGACTGGTAAATCTGGAGAGAGGGGTGGAGTCGACAAGCCAGGGGCAAGGGGCTTACGGTGAGATAGCTGCCTCAATGGTTTCCTCCGTGTCAAGTCGTCCGGCGTTCATCAACCAGTATCACGAATTCTCGCCGGTGACCTCGCCGGAAAATCCAAGAAGGAGCGAGTCGCTCGTACCAGCCTTTTTGAATACGAAATCGGTAATTCCTGGCCGGCTGGTCCGTAGGGGGTAGCGCACCTCCAGCCCGGCCAGTCTGGAGGGAGCGGGCCTCTTGTTGTATCAGGTGATTGTTGATTACTACAAGGGTCTTCATACCCTTGATCAGGTCATTGTGGAGTACAATAAGGGTCATTCTGCCCTTGCCAATCTCGATCTTACTAGTCGAGGAAGAAGCCTTCCACGGGTCCGGAAAATGTAGGAGAAAAAGAGAAGCATACGACGTTCGGGGTCGGCAAGACCGCCGCAGCCTCGGGATAAAGAGCAGGGCAATGCAACTCGACGGGTCGGAAAGCTGCGTACCGCCCTTGCCGACGGGTCAGCAGTTGTCCCGAGAATCGAGGCAAATGCGACCGCCGCAATGCAGACTGGGGGCCAGAACATCATCTGCCTGAAGAAGCAGCCGATAAACTGCTTCATTTGCTTGGCAGAGTATCGGTCGATGCTGGGCCCAGTCTCTTCCATGACTCGGAAGGTGGCTGTGCCGAGGGGCTTCTGAGTAGCGCGAGATAGGCTATGTGAAGCTTTGCCCTCCATTCCGCACAAGAAACACAAGAATCTCTGGACATACCGGAATTTATAGGTGATAAAATGTATAAAAATCGGTAAATGGCGCACCCAAACAACTGACAAGGAAGAGGGAGCCCGAGGAGCCATTTTGTCGGGGTCGGGGGCTTCTTCCTCGACTAGCAAGGCTGACACTCAATAATATTGTCCAGGACCCTGAGCATTGGCCAGCAACGCTCGCCACATGAGGCAAAGTAGTGGCCTTGGGTTCATATACCGAGATCCGAAGGCGACGGCGGCGACCCTTGCCGGCAGATGTCCGAGCATCTCCCGAGGAAACAATCTAGAGATGCCTGCGCTTTTTCGGTGAGAAGCGTCTCTTCCACTTGAATCCGAAACGGTATTAATGATTACCCCTCGCAAAGTCGCACTTGCCTGCCAGATAGCATCACCAACTCCGTCTTCTTGTGACTGGATGTCCTTGCCTTGAGACACCACAATTTTCAGGCTGTAAGCGTTAACAGCTCGCTCATATGTCAGCCTCTATGCCGTCTTCTCCCGCTCCAGCATAGCACTCGTGGATGCGCTGTATGACGGATGCCTCGGGCGTTCGAGAAACAGCATCCAAAGGCTTTGAATGCTCAGAAGAGAGAGAGTCCGGGTGCCCGAGTTCAGGACTGATCATGGTCCTCGGGTTTCCCTGCACTGGACCTGCCACAGAGCACACCTTCCTCGGCCCTTTCAGCCTGAGGGGCTACGCCTTTTCGCCATTTCGCCCTCCCGGGTCGCATTCACGGAAGAAGCGGATTCGCCGAGGTATATATGTGAAGCATAGAAATATCTATCTGACCTGGAACCTTTGGTCCACAGGCACCATCCCACGAGGTGCTCGTCCTGATACCGCATGCAGCATCCACGAGGCACATATCTAGTGGGGACAAGGGAGCCGCGTGGCATGTTATATGAGCGTTTGGCCGCTGATCTGGTACCCATAGTAAGATGGTATTGGGTACAGGGCAGTAATGTTGGGTGATGGACAGCAGGCTGGCTGGTTCGCCAACCATACTGCTGATTTTGACTTTGTATCCAACCCCCCTCGTTGTCATCGGTGATTGTGATATCAGAGTTCTGGTTATATTCCCTTCGGGTTATGACGGCCGGAACCTCTCGTGTCAAACAGGGAGTGGCCCTGGAGTGTCTTGTTGTATGTCCGAGCGCGAACCACCGCGATTGAGTCGACATCTAGTCGCGCAATGACCTGTAGGATGAGAAACGCAAGCCTCTCTCTGACTCGTTGCCAGTGCGAGTGGGTCTTGTGGCCCTTCAATAAGGTAATTAGCTCCATGCCTCACTTGGGAAACGATAGTGTGTTTCGATTGATCGTTGGGGAGAACAGAAAGGAGTTTTCCCCCGGCGCTGGCTGTACATATTTTCCTGTGGGCCTGTCGTTTTCCCTGGCGGCTGCCGCTGGCTGGCGCTCTCTCTTCCCCACCGTTTCCCATGGCCATCGCCGTGGGGTCTGCGGGGGTCAACCCGCAACAGTTAGTAGCCTGCCGCTGCTCTTCCCCGATCTGAGTGTCGGCCTCATCCTGGGTCGCGGTTGGTCGGCCTCCCTTATGGGCATTCTTCTCGGCTTGTGCCGAGTCATCCAGCAGGCTTGCCTTGTCCATGTTGGAGAGCAATCAAGCGACCTGCCCCGTTGGGTAGCCCAAACAGTATATTGCGGTCAGCGGTTATAATCTTGGTAACGTCTTGAGTTATCATCTTGGTGACGTCTTGTGTCGGTGTCCCGCCTAGCCTCGGTCGGTGACTACGGCTCAATCAGCATGGTCATCATCTCCGCCATGTTCTGCTCCGAGCATGCGATAACGTTGGCCGCCAGTATGGCGCATTCGACGGTCTTTCTTGCTGGATCGGTAGGCATTGGGCCAGGGGCCATATCACACGTAGTGGCTCGGTACTGGTGGGCGGTGTACAGGAATATAGTTGATAGCAAGGAAGGAGGATGGTGATAGAATTGACGGAGAGACTTGGGGTCGGAATGCGAAGGGACTGAGATTGTGTTGGTGAGGGTCTGGTACTGAACGTTGACCAGATGGCGCCGCGACACAGGAGGATATTTTCACGACGACTCCGACTGGCGGGGTCACGGATGGTATATCCGACTGTCCTAATACAGGCAGCGACGAGGGCCTACGCTATAATGCTGTTCGCGACAAGGCGGAGATTGCGTACCGACTGCCCCTCGTTAATGACGAGGTGGAATTCGGGCGGCGTCTTGCCTGGGCGGAGCGAGAGGTGGTGCTAGACATGGACAATCTCGCTGCTGCCGTCGCGGCTGCTTTCTTGGCCTATATGTGTGTTATTTAGGTCATCCTCAAGGTCGTCGGTTGGGGCCGGCAGCTCGGCCTCTGTAAATAGCTGCCGCCGGCGTCGCTATCTGTAGCGGCGTCTAGGTCTGCGTCTTGACTGGCGCCAACGTCTTGTCCTCTCGCGCGGGAGCTGTCGCACCTGCGAGGACGAGGGCAGGACCCGTGTGTTCGAAGCCCTCGATTGGCAGCAGCTGGGCGGCTCCCCCTTCTTCAAGGGTGTCTTGATGACCGCCACGCACCTCCGGGAGAACGTCGCTAGGCTAGTAACGTATACCTCCAGGGCCCCCTCCCTAACGTCACAACGTGCAGCAGCGGTCTCAGGCCGCTGGTCAGCCTGGTCGCTACTACTACTGCCGCCAGCAAAACAGTGGCCAAAGAAACCCCTCGGGCGGGATCTGGAGACGGAGGGGGGACGTTTTCATCGCAATGATGGCGATGGTAATGAGACCGAGGGGGGTGGAGAACGCATGGCCCGATTGATATGGGAGATTGCGCGCATAGAAGCGGTAACATGTATTGGTTGCTCGGTTAAGCCAGGTGCAGCGAGTTCATCTGAGAATAAGAATTGGTCTGGTGACGCTATCTCCCCGGCAGCTGCGAGGCGTCTGGCCTGGCCTCCCGAACGCGACATATTGGTAGGAATCTTGTGAGTACCTGCGACAGCATCTCCTCCGCCTTGGGGGTCTTTGCTCTGAATGCTTATACAGTATGTCGGGTCATCCGACGTCAGGAGCTGCTGGCTGAGGCGCGAGGGAAACTTCATCAGGCTCAGGAGGCGCTCGATCCAAAGTTGTTCCATCCTTGCTTGTCTGCGCCAAGAGCGAAACGGCCGTTTTCAAAACTACTTGCTCGCCAACTATTCGAGTATTTCCGAGACCTTCTCAATCTATAGAACGCTGACATTTTCGTGATTATCCCGTACTGCCGCCACTCTACTCCAGCTCCTGAAGATCTTCTATGCCACTCCGTCGTGCCTTTACTTCGATCGGCCACGGCTCCATCTCCCGAAGATCGTCCATAGTACTCTGTCGTGCCTTTGACTTGGTCGAGAGCCGGATCCATGACCCTACCTTGGTTGTAAGCTGCCAGGCTTTGATTGCCCGCTGGAAGGCCTTGACACGCTCAGGAGGGCTAGGGATGTCTAGCCGGGGTGAGAGAGGCACCTACATCGCTTAGCACTTGCGCCGTGTAATGCAGAATATATAGTTGTTAAATCCTATGTTATAGACATAATAAGGGCTATACTTGGTCGTCTCCGGTATTAAGCGACGCCAGCCCTTCTAGTCGATACCGCGCTACTTGTCCTCAGGTAGGACCAGCTCGGGTAAGCACGTACCGGGCACCCTTATCTACCGGCTATTAGGCTTATATATAGTCGGCTGCTATAGCATAGTCAGGTATTATAGCTCGGTGAGGTATATTAGCAGCTCTGCTGCTAGGCCCTCCGCATCGGGCTTCTTAATCTTATAGGCATTCATTTTTTCCGGTAATCTCTCAGTGCTCAACTGATAGCAGCTGTTGGGCTCGGTCGTCTCGAGGCTGAACAGATGGGGTAGGTTACGTTCGATCGCACTCGACACGGTGGTAAGGTACTACCTCTTTCACCGGAACCGCTTCATTCGGGTAACGGCCAGCGGGAGACCTTATCCGGGCGATACCTGCGTACCGTCTGGCAGCGTGATGGTGGCGTGCATCGTCCGTCCAATCTGGATATCGGAAAGTATCTCTGGTAAAACATCATCCGCTTATCTTTGCTGGATGGCATTGGCCTCATTCATCCGCGGTGGCTGGGTAATGAGCCGCACCAACGGCGCAATCATCCGGGCTGCTCTGTCACTATGCGTCGTCCGGCGGCGTCGAGCCCGGCCCAACGTATCGCGTCGGCCTCGCTACAGGTCAGCGGTCCAAGTGATTTTCTCAGCCCAGTCCGGGCGGGCTTCGTCTGTAGGTAAACAGGTCAAAAGGTCAAAAGGTGGACTGAAAAGGTCAATTGGCAGCGATGTCCGCACATGACAGCGCCGAGGAGAGGGCTTGGCGGCGGGGCAGATGGGAGTAGGGCAGCGCCGGCGGGATCAACACCAGAATCCTACGTGGCGTACGTGGCATCCCTGCGACCGTCGGAATACCGGAATTGGCTGGGGCGCGCGAGGGGCGGGGGCCTGTGGTCGCCGATTGTGGTGGTAGGGGAGCCAAGGACCATGCGTCGTTCTGCCGCAGTCGCCTTGCCTCATCTCGCCTTCGGGACCCCCCCCTCTTCATACTCCACCATGGGCCAGACGGGGGCGGCTCTGCGCTCCCTCAACTGGAAGCCGCCGAGATAGGCCGCCATGGTGGTTGGTAGCTGGCCCGTCTCGCCATGCAATGCCGATAAAAAGTCCGGTTCGCTGGGTCCGAAATTGAGTTGAGCAGCAGATGACGGGACTTAAGTACCCCGAGTATCGGCTCTCGTGCTTTTCCCGACAACCCTGTCGGCATGGCAAACTGCCTTGCCGATGACTGGGCAGGGCTTTACCAAGCGGGCCGGCCAGACAGATTTGCCCCGGGTGGTGGTGTTTTACAAGCGAAAAAATGCCAATCACCCCAGGCACCTCTTGTCGGGATAACAGTCAGTGCCGGCGCCGATGGGTGGCGGCCTTCGGGTTGGCTGGCATGCGGGCTGGCCAGGGCGTTGAGGGCGCAACTGATCGGGCAGCAGGTGTCCATCCACGCGACCGGGGAATTTTTGAGTAGGAGTCAAGCGGGGCACGACCGACGAAGGCAGGCGAAAAAAACCGCCGTCGAATGAGTCAAGGGCTGGGCGATGACAACGAGGGCAACAGCGGGATACGGGCCTATTGTGAGTCAAGCCCCGGCGATGGCGAGCGCACAAACGACAGGGGCGCAAAGGCCGGCCGATGACGACGACGCGGGCGCATCTACGGGGACCCAAAGGCCCGCCGATGATGACGGCGAGGGCGCAGTGACGGGGACCCAGAGGCTGGCAGGCCGGCGACGGCGCAGGAGAGCAGATCACGGGGGCTTGAATAAGTCAAAGCGAGACAGGGAGGATGACGATGAGGGCGCAAATGATAGAAGGGCGCAAAATGATAGGAGGAACCAGGCATGTGGGGGGGACGTCACTCGGACCGTCTTCTCATAAGACTGCACGCAACGCCCCAGTGGGCAGCAACGCAATCGGCCTCGGCCGATGCGGACGGGTGGATAAAGAAGTATGGTGTCGAATAGCTACTCGGCTAGGGAGAATGTGCCGATAGCGGGCCTATTGATCGCTATGGTTCCCGGGAACCCTGCTTCTTGTCTGGATCGGGCACTTTTTGCCCGTGGATTCGCCAGCCCAGGAATCGATCAGGTTCGCGTTGGCCTCGCCTCTGGCCCGCCATCCTCACGCGGCGGTCTCCTCTCGGGTGTCCACAAACGTCAGATGCGCCAGCCCGACCGGGATCGACAGCCCGGCCACCGGCGTCGCCTCCGTGAAGGCGCGGACCTCGCGCTCGTCCTCCGCACTCAGCTCCAGGTCCAGCGCGGCCCAGTTATCCAGCAGGTACTTGATCTTCTTGGTGCCCGGGATCGGAATCACATCCGGGCCCTGCCGCAGCAGCCAGGCAAGCGCGAGCTGGGAGGGGGAGCAGCCGCGGCGGCGGGCGAGGGCGGCGAAGCCCTCGGCCACGGCCTTGTTCGCGTCATGGTTCTCGGGCTGGAACCAGTCTAGGGCGTTGCGGAGGTCGTTCGCCTCGGCGACGACCGGGACCGTGCCGGTGAGGATGCCGCGGCCGAGCGGGGAGTAGCACACCAGGGCGATCTAGCCGAGGCGGTGCGGGCATGCATTGTCAGCCCACGGTCGGTGGGGAAATGAAAGGACCGGGGAGGAATTCCTACCCCGAGCTCGCGGCAGGTGGCGAGCAGGTTGGGCCCGCCGACGGGGCCCTCAATGTCCCGCTGGAAAGGCGAGTACTCGACCTGCACCGCGGCGACGGGCGCGATCTTGACGGCGCGGCGGACGGTGGCGGAGCTGATGTTGGAGAGCCCAATGTGGCGGATCTTGCCCTCGCTGAGCAGGTGGGGGGGGTCAGGTGTCAGTACCGGGGCCGGGGAGGGAGGGGGGGGTGGGCTGAGTCGGCACGCACGCCTTGAGCTCGGCCAGGGCTCTCATGGTCTCCTCGATCGGGGTGTCGGGGTTGAGGCTGTGCGCATAGTCTGGGCAGGCAGGCAGGCAGGCAGGCGCGGCAGCCAGTTAGCGAAGACACACCAGCTACGCGCGTCCGGAACGGACGAACTGGAATGACAAAGTCCGGCAGCGTACACAGGTCGATGTGGTCAGTGCCCATCTTCTGCAGGGCGTCCTCGCAGACAGCCCTGGCGCGGGCTGGCGAGCTGTCGATCTTGAAGTCGCTGGCCTCGGTCACGAAGCCGAACTTGGTGGCGAGGAAGATATCGGCGCGCTTGCCGGTGCGACGGAACCACTTGCCCAGCAGCTCGTGGCTGTCGCCGTAGTAGCTGCTCAGCTGTCAGTACGAGTCTCTGCCGTCCGGTCGAGTGGGCGCGTACTCGGAGGTGTCCCAAAAGGTGGCGCCGATCTCGGCAGCGCGGTCGAGGACAGCGAACCGCTCCGAGTCCGGGGGAGCGATGTCGTAGGCGAACGACAGGCCCATCAGGCCGAAGCCCATGGCCGAGACCTCGGGGCCGTCCTTGCCGAGTCTGCGGAGGGGGATGGGAGAGGGCATCGTTGCGGGTCGGGCCGAGGTGTCGGTGGTGAAGGCGTTGGATGGGGCGGTGGCCGAGATTGGAGCGGGGGAACTGGGTCTGTTGGGGAGGGGACTGAGCTGTTGGGGAGGGGACTGAGCTGTTGAGGAGAGGATTGGGCTGGGTTTTATATCGAGGATGAGACCAGCAAAGGACTTGGGAGGGAAGCACTGCGGCGACAAGGACGCACTGTGGTGGCGGCGAGTGTGCACTGCGGAGATGTGCGGAGACTCGGAGGTACTGTGGAAACTCGGAGGTATTACGGAGGTGGGAAAGCTCTGCGGAAAGGAGGAAGTAGGTTTGCGGAGACGGGAAATAGAGACGAAGAAGCACTGGCAAGACAGGGAGCGCCGCGGAGACGGGAAAGCACTCCGGAGACGAAGACGGCCTGCAGAAAAGAGGAACGAGCGGGGGCGCCCCCAGCGCCTGGGCGGCCTTGTCTCGGGCCCGGTGTGAGCTGGATCGGATTAAGATTGCTGTCGGGGCGTCTTACGGCCGAGAATGAGGTATATTGAGGTGCGAGCGTGGGCGGCCCTGTCTCTGGCCCGGTGAGCTGGGTCGGATTAAGTATGCTGTCGGGGCGTCTTACGGCCGAGCATAAGGAGGGGCATCGAACTCCGCATGGCCCGCAGCTGACAACAACGTTGCAAGGTGGAGGGGGCGGGTCTGCGCCAAGCGCGGATTTAAGGTGGCCTGGAGGCCCCAGTCCCACTCATGTACTAAGCTATGCTAGGGATAGCCCGTCGGGGGAGGCGCTGCGGCGTAGTTGTCCGGGATGTGCCGTTCAAGTCCACCATGCGGGGGTGTTCGCTTCGCTTCACGGCAGTGCTGTATTGGCATGTTCCTCCTCCTTTTGGGCCGAAGCACCCGCCGCCACCCTCGCGGCCTCCCTCAGAAGCGGCGCTATCTGCTTTCGGCTGTGTGACAGGTCTCCCTGCACCCAGGCCCGCCTCCACCCGTCGCTGGCGTCGCCATCGTCATCGCGGCCATGACCTCTGCCGCCACGATCCACAAGATCCAGCACGCCGTCCTCCCAGGCACCGAGCCGGAGCGGGTCGGAGCTCCGGCGCTCAAACTCTCGAGCCGCGCTGATGCCCCGCTCCGTCAGGCCCCAGGCGAGAAGCTCCTTCCGGAACTGGCCGCCCGGCGCGGCGGCGGCGGTCATGACGACGACGAGGTCGAGATCCCGCTCGCGGCCCCACGACCGCACGGCACCGAGGAACGGGGAGGGCTCGGGGGGCTCGGATTCGGGGTCGTGGCCGGCCGCGCGGCCAATCACGTACCGCAGCGGCTGCACTACGACCGAGACGCCGATCCGGCAGGCTCCGTCGTGCTCCCACTGCTTGTAGTCCTTGCGCAGGATGTCGCGCACGCTTAGGCGGGCGAGGTCCAGCTCGAGCGCGTGCAGGTGCTCGAAGAAGCCGGCGCGGTCGTAGTCGCTCGCGGCATCGGGCCCGGCAGCGGCGGCGGCGGCGAGTCTCCGCTCCAGGTAGGCGACGGCATCGACGTCGAGCTGGGTGGACTTGAAGCGGTCCCGGAAGTTGCTCGTGTCCAACAGGACGGCGGCGAGGGCGAGGCTCGCCAGCTGGGCGTCGGCCTCGGCCGGGGCGGCGGCGGCGGCCCAAGACGTGCGCCATGATCTCCAAGATGGCGGGCGGCATCGGGCTCAACATCCACCGGATCCGCGCGACCGGGTCCT